>JAOTQR010115813.1:0-24919 GCA_025774065.1 Solanum ossicruentum | reverse complement strand
TCAATTTGCATGATTTAAAGTTGGTCTTACAAATGGATTTACTAGTATGAACATGTCTATGAACTATGTTAAAGCTGTGTAACTTGTGATTGTTTTGCTATGTTTTGAGCTATAAATCTTGGATCTAATGTACGATTTGAGGAGGGGTTTTGATTTATATTACTTGAAGGTGTTACAAGGTATTGATTGATGGTTTTATAATGGATTTTCTAGCATTATTTCACTCTTGAATTGTATGGTTTTACATTAGCATTACACACTTTCCAAGTGTTTGATAAAATGCCTTTTTAAGGATTCTTTAAGTTTGGATGAGCTATTAGTTGAGTTATGATTTAAGTGACTCTATGGTGATTATGAGCTTTCTAAAGATGTATTTAAATCATGAAAATGTTGATGATGTTGTAGGGCCGGATTAAGCTTTTTTTTTTTAAGATTATACCTCTTGTGAGTCTTTGATGTTAATGTTAATGCAAAAAATAATGTTGATGATGACCCATTCTTATGATTGAAGTTAGGCTCACCATTTGAGGTCAATGATATTAAGAGCTACTGGTGCCATGTCTCTATATTTATTGCAAGTGATTAAAGTATAATTATATTATATATTCCATGGGATTATACTTAGACTGAGTGGACTAGAGGCGATTCCCCAAGTCCTAGAACTACGTGCCATCATAGGTAAACCGGTTAGAGGCGGGTCTCCAAATGTCTAAGAGGCGAGTAGCCTAAATATGAGGGCTTGAGGCGAGTACCTGAGTCCAAGAACTAGAGGCGAGTACCCGGTTGACAAAAGGCTTAGTGGATCCTCTTAGGCATTATGAGGCTTACCTTGTCGAGTAACTTCCCCTTTCCTATGGTGTAGGGTTGACAACGGGATTCTGAGTTATAGCTCGCTTGGTCTTATTTTATGTTGGTTGAGGTCTCTTCCCAAACTTAGTTATTATGATATATATGAGTTGAATAAATTGTAAGCATGTGTTACTTCCGCATCATTCATCCATGTCATATTGTTATTATGCTATTCATTGCTTATTATTATGCATTTTGATTATGATGTCTACCTCTTGTTGCATTGCATCACACAAATTTAGTACATTTAAATGTACTAACGCATACTCTATGCCTACAAGATGTTGCCATGTAGGAACCAGAGCTCCTATTGATTCTTCTTGTGGCTAGATAGATTGTTCAAGTTAGCCTTCAGTAAGACCTCCATTCTAGGGACAATGACTATTCTCTTATGTTTTGTATTAAGACTCTTTTTATTCATTTATTGTATACTTATGGCCATGAGGGTGAGTCCAGTTGCTTTGTCTTGTCCCTCACTAAGTATCTATGTTTGGAGATGTTGTTAGACAAGCTATGTATTATGTATGAGCTTTGACTCATCTATGTTATTTTAGTATTAAGCTCTCTCTCTCCCCCAAATCCCAATTCCTCTTTTTCATGTTTCCTATCATTTGCCGGTCACATCTAGGCCATAGGCTTCGGTCGTGAATGATAGTATCAGAGCACTAGGTTGATAGATCCTTGGAGTCCAACGTACCGCGTCGATTAGAATCTTATTCATGGTTTTGTTGTGTACCACAACTATGAGTAGGAGGCTATGAGACGTTTAGGAAAAGTTTCCTTTCTTTATGTTCTAAGTCGTGCTATAGAGTTGGAGTAAGTTTTCTCCTTAACGATTGTTCTTTGTTAAGCTAGTTCATGCCTTATGCAAGAGGAAGAAGATCCCTTTCTCCCAAGTAGCAACCGACTCATGAAAGGTTCTGGGATGCTCTCACTATGCTTGCACATGTTGTGACTAATCAAGCCAACCGAGGGGCCTAAGCCCCTCATCCTGCCACTCCGACATCTCGGGTGAGAGACTTCATGAGTTTCAACCCGCTGAAATTCTATGGGTCAAATATGGATGAGGAACCATAAGATTGTATTGATGAGGTCTACAAAATCTTGAACATCATGGGTGTTGGGCCGAATGAAAAGGCGGAGTTAGTGGTGTACCAACTCAAAGGGATAACTCAAATATAGTATGATCAATGGAAGGGGGGGAAGGGAAATGGTTATGTGGTGCTTTGGGAGGAGTTCAAGGTGACTTTTTCTTAATCGATTTTTCCCTCTTGAGCTTAGGGAGGCAAAGAAGGTGGAGGTTATTAATTTGAAACAAGGTTCTATGAGTGTGAGGGAGTATGCCCTCAAGTTCAACCAACTTTATAAGTATACTCCTTATTTGGTGGCCCATCCTAGATCTAGAATGAATAAGTTTGTGATGGGGGTCTCTGACTTGGTGAGTGAAGAATGCCAGTCTGCCTTGGTAATTAGTGGCATGGACTTGTCTTGCTTGATAACTTATGCTGAGCAATTGGAGGAGGTAAAATTGAGGAAGAGGAGAGGTGAGGGGTCCAAGAGAGCTCAATCTGAGTGTAGCTTCCAAGATCATGAGTTCGACCATGCTCCAAATGAGAGGATTGTCGAGAGTAGAGTGGGCAGCCCCAAGAATTTAGGTGAGGCATTGGTGGACAAGTTCCTCGTAGGTGTAACAAGTGTGGAACGTGCCACCCAGGAGATTGCTTAGCCGGATCAGATGCGTGCTTTGGATTTGGGGGAATGGATCATAAGATGAGACATTGTCCATGGGTCCCCAAGAACCATAAGGATAGTCATCGGTGTTCTTAACCATACCCCTCTAGGAGTCACTAGACTTCGCATGGTGCTTCAAAGGTAAGATGAAGGTTTTGATTTTAATGGATTAGAGTTTCATTATTTCTATCATTATGTTTTTGGTTGCTAGTGGACTTCTTGTGTGTCTCGAGTTGTGATGTGAACCCTTGGTATCTATCTCTTAGTTTAGTAAATGGTTGCTAAGAAGTCCATAAGTGTTGGATTCGTGTTCATATTGCATTAGGTTTTGCCTCATGACTTATTGGATTTGATGTAGTGGATTTGATGTTATATATGGGATGGAATGCTTGCATGAATGTTGTGTCTTCATGGATGGTAGAGCCTGTAGAATTATAATCCAAACCTCCTTATGAACCCATCTTTGAGTGGGAGGTTGTCAAGTGGTAGAAAAAGAGGTAGGTCTATTCTTGTCTTAAGATCCAATTGATCTCTAAGGGTTGCCCCATATTCTTGTTAAATAGAAGCCTTGTCTTGTAATTTTGATTGAACTTAGCTTGACGTGTTAGAGGTTATTGGGTAGTTTGGGCTACTTGCATAACATGCTTCAAAGAGTGTAGAACCCGTAAGGTTGTGATATTAAGGCTAAGGACATACAATCTATTTAGTCAACTATGATAGGTTAGTAACTTCTCTACGATTGATCTTTCGGTCGGGTTTTGTCCCCTAGTGAGGATGAGGGTAAGTGACATCCCTAGGTGTCTTTTCGAATTAGGGCTGAGCATCATTAGTATTGGTGAGATTGTTTGGTCGACTTATGCACCAGTGGTGTTGTGGGTTTCGTGATTAGAGTCTTAAAACACTACCTTGATATGTTGTGATGGTCTCTAGTGATAAGGTATTGATTTGTTTAGAGCTTGTGAATCATTTGGAGGTAGTGTTGTAACTTTCGAAGGATCAAAGGTTGTTTACTAAGTATGAGGAGTGTGTTTTATGGATAGCAAGAAGGTGGTTAGAATTCTTTAAGGATTATGATATGAGTGTACATTATCTTTCCGGCAGGGCTATGTTGCAATTGGTGCTCTAGGTAGCCTAGCATGTGTTGTTGATGGTGGCAAAGAGGAGACTAGTGGGGTTCATCAGTTGGTTAGGTTGGAAGTTAGGTTGGGGGAAGTTGAGCATGGTGGTGTAGTATTTTTTTTGATGGTTCCAAATCTTCTTTAGTTGGAGAAGTCTAGATTAAGCAAGGCCTTGATCCCGTCTAATTAAGGTTGGAAGTTTTGGGTGGAGAGATAGTAGAGTAGAGGTTGTCTCCCAAAGAAAAGATGGTGATTTGTGGTACCAAGTGGACTATGTATGATTAAGGTTGAGAATGAGTTTAGGGTTGTGAGTCCTTATAGTCTGTAGAGAAGGATTGGTAAGGTTGCTTAACGATAGGAACTACCTAGAGATATGGTTATCGTTTGTCCGATTTTTCATGCTTTTAGGTTGAAGAGATATGGTGGTGACTCTAGTGCTATAGAACTCATAAGTTTCTGGGTGTTGTTGAGGATAAGATAACTTGGGAAAAGGTCCCGGTGGAGATATAAGATGGAAGGGTTGAAGAAGTTGATTGATAAAGGTGTAGTTTTCGTCAAGGCCCTTTGGAAGAATTGTCAAGTCGAAAGTGCCTCTAGGGGAGACAGAGCGGGCATGGAAAAGTGATATGCATACCTCTTTCATTCTATTCAAGCTTATGATAACATGTCAAATCCCTTTTATTGATTTCAAATCTTATGTTTCAGCCCCTATGTCATTTGCATGCATTCATATTTATGTTAACAAGTTCATGATGATTTTTGACACTAAGGTTGAGATTTTGAAAATGGCGTTTAAGTGCATTGTCACATTCTTATTGGGGCTGATTTCTTCATGATTACTCTTCTTTTGTACATTTCTTTGATATTCGGGGACAAATGTTCCCAAGGGGGAGATATTGAAACGCCCCATACTTGCCTAGGAATGCCCCCATAATCGTAATTCCCTTGTACCTCAAATCAGGGATATTTAAACACCCCTCCATGTAGGTTGGAAATACCCTATGATGCATTTTTTCTCAATATCTCAAAATCTATGCAAAATTTCAGAAACCCGACCTCATATAATTATTCAAAGGGAAAAATTATGTGGGAAACGAGTACCTACAAGGTATATTTTATCCGTGGCAAGAAAAATAATTTTGATGAAACTTCGCAGACACAGTAGCTTTCTGCAACGGGTCTGCGACGCAGACTAGCTCAAAAATTTTCGAAAATTATTCTTTTTTACTCCAAGGCTATTGGGTAATAAACCTGTACCTATATACACGAAAATTCCTCATTATCTAGCCATTTTGAGCCCTTAAAACCAACCAAAAATCTTTCAAAATCCTCTCTAATCTTCATCAAATTCTCCATTCATTCTAAAGGTTTTCAAGAAGTCTTGTAGGAATTCAAGGAAATGAAGTCAAGCCCCAAGTCCTCCTCAAGATCAAGTGTCCCAATCTCTTTCTAGATCTAAGGATTTCAGTCAAGCTTCAAGTCACCATTTCAAATCTTCTTCAAGAAAATCTCCAAAGTCAAGATATGTGGGTTTTAGCCATTGGGTTCTTCCGCCCATGGTGCCCTAATATCCTTTTTACTCAACTTGCATGATGTAACATTGGTTTTACAAATGGGTTTACTAGTATGAACATGTCTATGAACTATGTTAAAGCTATGTAACTTGTGATTGTTTTGCTATATTTTGAGCTACAAATCTTGGATCTAATACAAGATCTAAGGATGGTTTTTGATTTATATTGGTTGAGGGTGTTGCAAGGTGTTGATTGATGGTTTTAAAAGGATTTTAAGCATGATTTCACTCTTGAATTGCATGGTTTTACACTAGCATTACACATCTACCAAGTGTTTGATAAAATGCCTTTTTAAGGATTCTTAAGTTTTGATGACCTATTGGTTGAGTTATGATTCAAGTGACTCTATGATGATTATGAGCTTTTTAAAGAAGTATTTATATCATGAAAATGTTGATGATTTTGTAGGACCGGATTAAGACCCTTTTTCTAAGATTATACCTCTTGTGAGCCTTTGATGTTAAAGTTAATGCAAAAGATAAAGTTGATAATGACCCATTCTTATGATTGAAGTTAGACTCACTATTTGAGGTAAATGATGTTAAGAGCTACTTGTCCCATGTCACAATGTTTATTGCAAGTGATTGAAGTATGATTATCTTATATATTTCGTGGGATTAGACTTAGCACCGAGTGGACTAGAGGCGAGTCCCCAAGTCTTAGAACTACGGATTAAAAGGTGAGTCCCCAAATCTTTAAGAGGCAAGTAGCCTAAATATGAGGGCTTGAGGCGAGTACCTGAGTCCGGGCTTGAGGTGAGTACTTGAGTCCAAGAACTAGAGGCGAGTACCCAGTTCACAAAAGACTTAGTGGATCTACTTAAGCATTAGGAGGTTTACCTTGGCAAGTAACTTCCCCCTTTCCTCCGGTGTAGGGTTGACATTAGGATCTTAAGTTGTAGCTCACTTGGTCTTATGTTATATCGGTTAAGGTCTCTTATCACACTTATGTATTATGATCTTTATGCATTGAATGAATTGTAAGCATGTTTTACTTCACACATCATTCATACATGTCATATTGTTATTATGCTATTCATTGCTTGTTATTATTATTATGCATTTTGATTATGATGCCTATATCTTGTTGCGTTGCATCCCACATATTTAGTACATTCAAACATACTAATACATACTTTATGCCTAGTTGATGTTACCTTGTAGGAATTGGAGTTCCTATTGATTCTTCTCATGGCTATACAGATTGTTCATGTTTGCTTTTGGTGAGTCCTCCAATCCTGGGACAATGACTATTCTCTTAAGTTATGCATTAAGATTCTTTTTTGTTCTTTTATTGTATACTTATGGCCATGAGGGTGAGCCTAGTTGCCTCTTCTTTGCCCCCGCTAAGTATCTATGTTTAGAGGTGTTGTTGGATAAGTTATCTATTATGTATGAGTGTTGACTCTCTCTCTCTCCCTTAGTCCCAATTCCCCTTGTTCATGTTTCTTATATTATTTTATATTGCTTCCATGACCAAGGATATGTAATGATATGCTATGAGGCTTGTTTGGGGTTCCTTTGGGTTCCCCATTTATCGGTCACGTCTAGCCCCTACGCTTGGATCGTGACAACTTGTATATTTATAATGAGAATATACTATTTGAAATCATAATTTAAATAACTCAAAATAAAATTCAAAGACCCATAATAGTTAAGATAGAGCATTTTCCAAAATCCATCAACTCATGCAATTAGATGACAATGCATACTCAATTGAACATAATATTCATGTTTTAGACAAAACTATAGCATTTGGGTGAAGATTTCACAAGACTCATTTAAAAAATCATCAACCCAAGGTAGTAAAGTAATTCATAAATACCAACTCATTTTATTCATTTTAAATCAATAAATAATAATTTCTAACATGAATCATGCATATAATTAAGAATAGAAAGTACCCATAATAAAATAAATCTTGAAATTAAAGATTAATATGAAAAGAGTTTTGGACTCCATGGGTGGAAGGATCTATGGATGAAAAATCCACATAACTTTGAAATGACCCCAAAAAGTTCTCGAAAATAGTTCTTTCAGCATGTTTTCAGCTATAAATCTTAGATCTATTATGAGATTTGATGAAAGATTTTGATGTATGTTGCTTAAGGGTGTTACCAAGTATATATTGATGGTTTTACAATAAATTTTCTTGCATGATTTCGCTCTTGAATTACATGAATTTACATTAGCTCTACACACCTGCCAAGTGTTTGATAAAATGTCCGGTAATGGTTTTCTTGAAGAATTGAAGGTCCAATGCATATCTTATGAGTTGAATGACTATATGATGATGAAATAAATATATATATGTATGATTAAATCATGTAAAGCACCTATGGTATTGCGAGTGAATTGTTGGGCTCTCATGTTGTTATGTTTTTGGGAATCAGTGATGAGTTATTAAATCCTTATGCTGAGGTTATGCTCTTGTGAATAGTGAAGCCTACTAGAAGGGGTTATAAACTATGTTATATGCTTTACCCTCTAATACAAGGCCAATTTCTACATGTAGGGTTATGGACTGTGTTGTACACCTTACCCTCATGTACGAATCAAGACTACTCACTTACTTATATCAACATGAAGCGGTTATGAACTATGTTGTACTTCTTACCCTCGGGTATGATTTGAGGTTATGCAACGTACTCACCTATAAGGGTTATGACCTATGCTACCTTCCACCTACATGTGCTATTCACTTACACATATCTACATGAAGGGTTTGTGAGCTAAGTTGTACTCCTTACCCTAGATTATGATTTGGGATTATGCAATGTACTCACCTAAAGGGGTTATGAATGTGGTATGCCTCACCCTCATATGCAATATAAGGTTATGTATTATCTCATGCATACATATAGGGGTTATGACCTACGCTACCTTCTACCCTCATGTGCTATTCATTATCTCATGTACTACCCATTACCTACTAGAAGGGGTTATAACTCATGTTTTATCCCTCACCCTCTAGTACAAGGTATGTGGATGATCTAATCATGTCACCTTATTGTATTAAATAAGTTATGTAAGAATGATTATTTTCCAAGTATATTTTACTTCAAGCATTGTTCATGTATGCCATGTTGCTAGTATACTATCTCTTGCTATAATTATGCATTTTGATTATATTGCCTATCTCTTATTGCATTGCATCTGACATACTTAGTACATTCAAACATACTAATGCATACTCTATGCCTACATGATATCACCATGTAGGAACCATAGCCCCTATTGATTCTCCTCCTCGTGGCTAGACAGTTTGTTCAAGTTAGCTTATAGTGAGTCCTTATGTCCGGGGGCAATATCTATCCTCTCTCATACTTATGTTTCAATTATATCTTGTATATTTGAATTACTTATTGTCATTACTATAAGGGTGAGCCCGATTGCTTATCTTGGCCCCCGCGAAGTTCTATGTTTAGAGGTGTTGTTGGAAATGTCTTGTAAAATGCTATAAGCTTTGACTCTTTGTTGACTCTTGTTGTTTATGATATGAAAGATGTCCCTTATCCCCGATTATCCCTATTTACGATCTCGTGTTGTTATTTTATTGTTTCTGCGACCAAGGATATGCAATGATGTGCTAAGAGGCTTGCTTGGGGTCCCGTCTGGTTCCCCTTGCGCGTGTCAAATCAAGGCCCTAAGGTTGGATTATGAAAAACTTAGTATCAGATCACAAGGTTGTTAGATCCTCGGAGTTCATTACAACATCGATTAGAGTCTTACTCATGGTTCTGTTATGCACCAAGACTATGAGTAGGAGACTATGAGATATTTCAGGAGATGTTTCCTTTCTTCATGGTCTAAGCCATCTTATAGAGATGAAGTAAGTTTTCCTCATGAAAATTACTCTTTGTCATGCTAGTTGATCATGCCTAACTTAGGAGGAAGAAGAGCTCGTGCTCCCGAGGAACAATTGGCTCATTGTAAGCTCTGGGATGCTTTCACCTTGCTAGTTCAAACTATGGCCTGTCAAGTTAATTAAGGGGCCCAAGCTCCTCATGCTCCTACCCCAGGATCTAGAGTGAGAGACTTCATGAGGATAAACCCACCTGAGTTCTATGAGTCAAAAGTAGATGAGGACCCATAAGGGTTTATTGCTGAGATTTATAAGGTATTAGCCATCAAGGGTGTTAGATCATAAGATAAGGCAGAGTTGGCGGCTTACCAACTCAAGGGGGTAATACAAATATGGTTTACTCAACGGAAGGAGGGGAAGGGAAACAATAATGTGGTTCTTTGGGAGGAGTTTAAGGCAGCTTTTCTTAATAGGTTCTTCCCTCTTGAACTTATGGAGGCCAAGATGGTGGAGTTCATGAATTCAAAGCAAGGATCAATGAGTGTGAGGGAGTATGCCCTCAAGTTCAACCAACTCTCCATGTATGCTCTTCACTTGGTTGCCAACCCAAGGGCTAGAATGAACAAATTCGTGATGGGTGTCTCTAATTTGGTGAGTGAAGAATGCCGGTCTGCTATGTTGATTAATGATATGGATTTATCCTACTTTATGACTTATGCCAAACAACTTGAGGGTGAGAATCTTTGGAAGAAGAGGAGTGGAGAGTCCAAGAGGGTTCGATTTAAGGATGACCAGTTCCAACAAGTATCATGTTTCAAGGCCAAGGGTCTTCTAGTGCTCCAAACAAGAGGCTTTCCATGGAAGGAATGGATAGATCAAGGTTCTAAGGTGACGATGGTGGAATGAGTTTTCCAAAATGCCAAAAATATGAAAAGCATCACCATGGTAAATGCTTAAAGAATTCAAGCGTGTGTTACAGGTGTGGGAGAGTAGGCCACAAGTTACTGATTGCCCTTAAATCTGGAACATGGGCAAGGAGGGTCGTCCTCAAGGTTAAAGTGATCATGTGAATCAAAAGGCCCAAGGTGGGTATATTGATCAAAGAGGTGCTCCAAGACGTAATCGTTCCTATGCTCTTCAAAGGAGGCAAGGGGTGGATGAGGCGCCCAATATTGCTATCGGCATATTGAAGTTTCCTTTTGTTTCTAGTAGGCTTCATGTGTTTTTCGGATGGTTATGTGGACCTTTGGTGTCTATCCCATTAGTGAGTCTATTCTTGCTATAAAGGTCTACGGAAATTGTTCCGTGGTCATGTTGAATTTAGGTCTTGACTTATGGTTTTGTTGGATTAGATGTGGCGGATTTTGATGTTATTCTTGGGATGGATTGGTTACATGCATATTGTGTCTCCATTGGTTGTAGAACCCGTAGAGTCAAATTCCAATTCCCTATTAAACCTATCTTTCAATGTTAGTGAAGGGATAAGTTCATTTTTTTCTTAAGGTACAATTGGTCTCTAAGGGTTGCTTTTATCATCTTGCAAGAGTTGCGGGTGTTGAACCTAAGTTATTTCTATTGAGTCAATTCTGCTGGTCAATGAGTTTTTGATGTTATTTCTGATATTTTGAACTTGGGGTGGCATTTTTGGTTGACTTGCACTGGTTGAGACTTTAGGTCTCATGAATAGGGTCTTTAATCCCTACCTTGTTATGTTGTGGTGGTTCTTAGTAATGATGTGTCGAGTTATTTTCCAGAAGTGAGGAATGCCTTGTGAATAATTTAAGGGCGATGTTGTGAATTTTGAAGGAGGAGAGGTTGGATGAAGTGAGAAGGGTGGTGTAGTGGCTTTGATGGTTCCGATTCTTCTTTAGTTGAAGGGGCCTAGTTAAGCATGTCCTTGATCCCCGTCTTGATAGAGTTAGAGGTCTTGGTGAGGGATGGTAAGGTGGAGGTTTTCTCCCAAGGGGGAGATTGTGTCTTTAGATATTAAGGTAGGTTGTAGGTGTTTGTGTTGATGGTTTGTTTCACTTGGAAGTCCCACGCGTGAAGGGTGTGGTTCGGATGGCAAGAAAGGAAATTGGGTTATGGTTTGAGGTTTCTTATATAGTGTTGAGGAAGATTGGCGAGGTTGAATGCGAATGGTAATTACCTAGAAATATGGATATGGTTCGTCCAATTTTTCATGCTTCTAGATTGAGGGGATGTGTTGGTGACTCTAGTATTGTAGAACTCTTTGAAGTTGTGGATGTTGTGGTGGATAAGATGGCCTAGGAGAAGGTCCCGGTGGGAATATTGGATGAATGGGTGGAAAGTTGATTGGTAAGGATGTAGTCTTCATGAAGGCCCTTTTTTGAAGATTCTTCTAGTTGATAGTGTTTTTTGGGGAGCCGGAGCGGGCATGGAGAAGCAATATCCTTACCTCTTTCACTCTATTCAAGCCAAAGATAGAAACTAATACCTTCATGTGATTTCAAGTCTTAAGTTCAACCCTCATGTCATTACATGCATTCATGTTTAAATTGACAAGTTCATGATGATTTTATACTTACGTTGAGATTTTTGGAATGATGTTTAAGTATATTGTTGTATCCTTACGTGGGCTGAAATTATCTTGTTTACGTCTCTTGTAAACCTTTCTTTGATATTCGAGGATGGATGTTCCTAATGGGGAGATATTGAAACGACCCAAAAAGTGCTCGAAAATATGCCTCAAAAATGCTCGGAATCATAATTTTCATATATCTCAAAATCTATGTGTTTTTTTAGAAATCCGACTTCATACTCCTGTTTAGTGGGTCAAATTGAGTGGTATATGGGTCTAATCCCGATTTTAGAGCAACCACAACAAAATTTGAAATTTTAAAGTGTCAAGTTCTATTGAGTGGTGCGCGTTTGTGGCGCGACGTGCCCCTGTATAATTTTTGCACAGTCCAAGGCTTTTTGGTCTTGGGCCTAAGCCTTCCCATGCATGAAAATACCTATACTTAGCCTTATGTCACCCTCATATCATTCAGGACATTCCCAAATACTCCCTCAAACACTTAGATAATATAACATCTCCGAATTTCAAGTCCCAAAACTCATCCGGATCTTAAAGTTCTAATTCAAAATTCAAGGCTTCATCTCCAATCTTCTTCAAGGATTTTCCAAAGTCAAGGTATATGGATTCTTTCATAGGATCCTTTCACCGATGATTCCCAAGCTTCCTTTTACCTAAAATTGCATGATTTAAAGTTGATTTACTTATGGGTCTTATGTACTAAGAATCGCACTGCACAATGAATTGGGGTTTCATGAAAGTACGGTTGTTTCAGTATGTTTTGAGCTATGAATCCAAAGTCTATTGTGAGATTTGATGAAGGATTTTGATGTATGTTGCTTGAGAGTGTTACCAAATATCTATTGATGGTTTTACACTGAATTTTCTTGCATGATTTCACTCTTGAATTGCAGTTTTACACTAACACCACACACTCGCCAACTATTTGGTAAAATGTTCGGTTATGGTTTTCTTGAGGAATTGAAGGTCTAATGCATGTCTATGATTATATAATGATTAAAGGAATGTATATATGTGTGATTAAATCATGTAAAGTACCTATGGTATTGCAAGTGAATTGTTGGGCTCTCATGTTGTTATGTTCCTGGGAATCGTTGAAGAGTTATTGAGTCCTTATGCTAAGGTTTATGCTCTTGTTAATAGTGAAGACTACTAGAAGTGATTATGAACTATGTTTTATGCTTTACCCTCTAGTATAAGGATAATTTCTACATGTAGGGGTTATGAACTATGTTTTACACCTTACTCTCATGTACAAATCAATGTTACTCACTTACTCATATCTACATGAAGGGGTTATGAACTATGTTAGGATTCCCCTAGTAATGGCGAGTGAACCGAGAATAGCCCAGCCTTAGAATAGGGCGGCTCCATCATCCGAATTTTAGTCTAGAGAAGCGTCCTCAGTGGTGGACTAGTCCCAAATCCCCTGGAAGGGGGCGCCAGAGAAGGTGAGATCTCCATTGTGCCCGGACCTTGTCGCACCATGAGGTGGTATCTATGAGTCGGGTTGTTTGGGAATGCAACCTAAATCGGGTGGTGAATTCCGTCCAAGGATAAAATACGGGCGAGAGACTATAGCGAACAACTATCGCGAGGGAAGTATGAAAAGGACTTTGAAAAGAGAGTCAAAGAGTTCTTGAAATTTATATTGAATCAATTTTTACTATAATTACCATAAATTTAGTTATTATTAAGATTTTTTCTCTTATTATCACAAGGCTCAATTATGTTGTAAAACACCCTCCGAAATGCAATTTAAAGTTGGATGCTACAAATAATCCAAAATTTGCTGATATTATTAAACTGTTAACTGATGATGAAGGGTTTGAATGATTTTCCGAGACTATCTTTGGTCAATACTTGAGTATACCACAATTCAATTACCATGGTGAGATTGTTAAGTGTTTGTTGTTTAGTTGAAGCATAATAATCCGAATGAGTTACTAATCCGGCATGTCAAAGGTAACACTCTTCGTTTCACCATCAGAGACTTTGCAATTTTCATTGGGTTAAAATGTACTAGCAATATCGATGAGTTTTGATACTCGGATTCAACCCCCAATAAGCTAATTGGAAAATATTTTCCAGATTCAAAGCCAAGTGCAACCAAGGGTCATCTAGTTCAACCTTTCTTGATGGGTATATGGGATAATACAGAAGAGGCAGTCCAAATGGTCATTCTATTTTTTTTTACACTTATTTATTTTTTCACAAACGAATGATTCAACTATTCCAGTTGAAGACTTTCAAGGGTTGAAGAAGGTATGTGATGTGCTGCCAAAATACAACATATTTGATACCTAAAACATGTGATTTTATGTGTTCTCAATGTGACTTTTTATGATTTTTATGGTTATTTTTGCAGAAAATATAGGTTGGCTTTATTTTGGGAAAAGTTGCAGTTTTGTTGATTTTGAAGAACTACGAGCCCCACTATGAGTCTTGGACAAAGTTACGAGTCATAGAGGTTGTTCGTAGCAATTAACAGTGTTCAAAAACAAAATCTGAGAATTTGAAGTTTAGCCATACGAGCTTAAGGTACGAGTCGTAGTTCTCTCTATGACTCGTAGATAGGAGCCTTGTGGCAGTTAACAGTGTTGATTAAAATTGGACGAAAAAATGCAAGAGTGGACTATGAGAAGGCACTACGATTTGTACACCAAACTATGACTCATAGAGTTGGATCGTAGCAGTGAAGTCCAATATGCCAAGTGTGACCAGGAAAGCCAGATTACGACTCATAGGTCACCCTATGAGTCGTAACTAAGAGCAATAGCAGATATTGTCAGATATTCTAATTATTTTAAGGACCTTTTTGTAAATCATATAAATAGTATATGTTAGGGGTTTAGGAGAATCTTTTCTGAAATGACCTCAAAAAGTGCTCAGAAATGTGCCTTGGAAGTGCCCTGAAACTTAATTTCCATGTATCTCAAAATTTGTGAGTGATATCAAAAATCCAACTTCATATTCTTGTTCATGAGGTCAAAATTAGGGGAAAAAGGGCCTAATCCTGATTTTAGAGCAAAATATTAGCATTTTTAATTTTACAAATGTCAAATTCCAGTTAGCTCTCCACGCCCCTAGCGCGACGCACCAAGGGTGCGCACTAGTGTTAAAATTCTGGCAATTTTTGACTTCGGTCAAAGACTTTCAAGTCTTGGGCCAAGGTGTTCCCAAATGTGTATTTACCTATAATTAGACATATTTCACCCTTATATCATCCAAAACATACCCCAATACTCACTAAAACACTTAGCCATATTTTCACTCCTAAATTCAAGTCTCAAAATCTCTTTCGGATATAAGGATTTCCTTCAAGGTTCTTCTTCAAGCTTCAAGCTCCCATTTTTCAATCTTAGCTAAGAGTCTCCAAAGCTAAGGTATGTAAATTTCCCCCGTGGGTTCCTTTCACCCATGATACCTAAGATCTCTTTATTCAAAAATTGCATGATTTGAAGTTGATTAATTTATGGATTATCTATTATGAAAATCACTGCACACTATGATGGGTCTATGAAATTGTGACTGTTTTACTATGTTTGGGACTACGGATCTAAGGTCTATGGTGAGGCTTGATGAAGGGTCTTGATGTATATAGTTTTAGGGTGTTACCAAGTACCTATTGATGGCCTTACACTGATTTTTCTAGCATGATTTCACTCTTGAAGTGCATTGTTTTACACTAGCATTGCACACCCTCTAAGTGTTTGATAAAATGTCCGGTTATGGTTTCTTAAGGAATGGAAGGTCCAAGGCATGTGATATGATATGAATGATGTTATGATGATAGAAAGATCTTGTGCATATGACACATTCTTTATAAAGTGTTGCAATACACCATGCCCAATCAGGGGGGACTAAGAGCCCGGGTAACCTAGTTGAGGAGTTATTATCTCAAATGCCTGGGTGGTAGGTGAGATAGCCACTAACCTAGTTGAGGAGTTTGTACCCTACAAACCAGGATGATGGGTGTGATCATCATTAATCTTATTGAGGTGCTTGTACCTCACACACCAGGGTGATGGGTGTGATCTTCACTAACCTAATTGAGAGGTTGTACCTCACACACTAGGGTGATGGGTGAGATCATCATCAACCTACCAAGGGGTTTGTACTTTAGAAATATAACTTGGTCTCTTCAACCCCTATGATATTCTATATAATCATGAATTACTTAAGCATTGATAATACATGCCATATTATTATATTATGCCTATTGCCTATTGTTATGCATTTTGATTATGATGCCTATCTCTTGTTCCATTGCATCCTATATACTTAGTATATTCAAACATACTAGTGCATACTCTTGCCTACATGATATAACCATGTAGGAATCGGAGCCCAAGATGATCCTCTTCCTCCTCCACGTGGCTAGTTTAGACTCATGCTTGTTGGTGAGTCCTCTATTCCAGGGATGTTTATCTATATTTTTCTTATTATATATTAAGACACTCTTCCATATGTTTTATTTTGACTATGAGGGTGATCTCGATTGCTTTGTCTTGGCCCTCGCTTTTATCTATGTAGTAAAGGCGTTTGTTGGATATGTTATGTATCTATGATATGAGTTTGGACTTTTTGTTTCTTGACTATGGTATCATGAAAGCTTTTCCCTTAGTGACTTTGCCCCTATTCTTATTCTTTATGTCTTTTTTGTGCTTCCGTAACAAATGATGTGTATTGATAAGGCAAGAGGCTTGTTTGGGGTTCTTTCGGGTTCCCCATTCACCATGTCATGTCTAGGCCCTATGTTTGGGTCGTGAAAAAATTATTATTAGAGCACTAGGTTGATAGATCCTCGGAGTCCAACACACCATGTCAATTAGAGTCCTATTCATGGTTGTGAAGTGTGCCATGACTATGAATATGAGGCTGTGAGGCATTTTAAGAAATGTTTCCCTTCTTCATTTTCTAAGTCATGATGTAGGGTTGTGGTAAACTCTTCCCACTAACAATTGTTCTTTGCTATGCTAGATCATGCGTAACACTCGAGGAAGAAGGGCCCAAACTCTCGAGAAGCAACCTACCAATGGTGAGCTCCGGGATGCTCACTATGCTTTCTCAAGTTATGGCCAACCAAGTCAATCCAGGGGCCCAAGCCCCGCATGCTACTACCCGGGAGCTAGATTGGGAGACTTCATGAAGATGATTCCTCCAGTGTTCCATGGGTCAAAGGTTGATGAAGATCCACAAGAGTTCATTGATGAGGTCTACAAGATTTTGAATATCATGGATGTTGGGCCGAATAAAAAAGTGGAGTTGGAGGTGTACCAAGTCAAAAGGGTAGCCCAAATATGGTATGATCAATGGAAAGTGGAGAAGGAAATTCGTAATGTGGTGCTTTAGGAGGAGGTCAAATTGGCTTTTCTTAATCAGTTCTTCTCTTTTGAGCTTAGGGAAGCTAAATTGTTAGAGTTTATGAATTTAAAGCAAGGTTCCATGAGTGTGAGGGAGTATGCCCTCAAGTTTAATTAACTTTCAAAGTATGCTCCTCATTTGGTGGCCGATTCTAGATCTAAGATAAACAAGTTTATGATGGGGGTCTCCGACTTAGTTAGTGAAGAATGCCTATCCGCTTTACTAATTAGTGACATGGACTTGTCCCGATTGATGACATATCTCGAGCAGATGTAGGAAGAAAAGTTGAGGAAGAGGAGAGGTCATGAGGCCAAGAGGGCCTATTTTGAGGGTAAGTTCAAAAGAGGTAGCCAGCTCCATCAACGCTAAGGACCTTTTGATGCTACTAATAGGGGGTTTTCCAATGACCTCCCTAGGCCTCAAGGTGCTGGTGGAGTGGCCCCTATTGATATGTATCCTAAATGCGGAGGGGGTTATAGGTGCCCATGTTTGAAAGATTCTAATGCATACTTTGAATATGGGGGAGTTTGGATACAAGAGGATGGATTGTCCAAGAAACTATGGCAAAGGTTAGGGTGCAAATGCGGTTCCATTGGGTAGGGGTGATCATCAAGGTGGTGCCCCAAGGCACAATCGGTTTTATGCTCTACATGGGAGGCAAGGGGTTGGTGAGGTCTCCAATGTTGTTACCGGTATGTTGAAAATCTTTGACTTTAATGTATATGCTTTGATTGATCTGGGTGCCATGCTTTCCTTTGTTACCCCTTTTGTTGCAAAAAAGTTCCATGTTGACCCCGAGTTGTTACATGAGTCATATGAAGTATCTACTCCTATTGGTGTATCTATGGTTGCTAGGAAAGTTTATAGATGTTGTCCTATATTAATGTTGCCTTGTAATCTTGTTGAGTTAGACATGGTCGATTTTGATGTCATTCTTGGGATAGATTGGTTGCATGTCTACTATGGTTCTATTAATTGTAGGACCCGTAGGGTCAAATTCCAATTTCCAAATGAACTCGTCCTTGAGTGGAAAAGTCAAGATGTCATGGTGAAGGTAGATTCATCTCTTGCATTAGAGCCTGTAAGTTGATCTCTAAGGGGTGTCTTTACCATCTTGCGAGAATTAGGGATATGGAGTCTAAAGTCCTTCACATAGAGTCGATTCCGATTGTAAATGAGTTTCTTGATGTCTTCCTAAATGACGTTCCTGGTATTCCTCCCGAAAGGGAAATAGACCTTATCGTAGACCTCCTCCCCGATACTCAACCCATTTCTATTCCCCCTTACCATATGGTCCCGGTGGAGCTGAAAGAGCAATTGAGGGACTTGTTCGAGAAGTGATTTATTAGGCCTAGCCAATCACCTTCGGGTGCTCCGGTGTTGTTTGTGAAAAAGAAGGATGGGTCCTTTAGAATATGTATTGATTACCGGCAACTCAATAGGGTCACTATGAAGAATATGTATCCTCTTCCAAGGATTGATGACTAGTTTGACCAATTGCAAGGGGCTATCCATTTGTCTAAGATTGATCTTCGGTCCGGATATCATTAAGTGAAGGTGAGGGAGTGTGATATTTCCTGGATGCCTTTCGAACTAGATATGAGTATTATGAGTTTGTTCTGATGTCTCTTGGGTAGAACAATGCACTGGCCATCTTCATGGATCTTATGAATAGGGTCTTCAAACCCTACCTTAATTCCTTTGTTGTGGTCTTCATTGATGATATATTGATCTACTTACATAGTAGGGAGAAGTATATGGGTCATTTTAGGCTTGTGTGGTAAAGATTGAGGGAGGAGAAATTGTATGCTAAGTATAAAAAGTGTGAAATTCGGTTGAAGGAGGTTGCATTGTTAGGTCATATGGTGTCGGGGGATGGTATTAATGTGGATCCTAAGAATACCGAGGTGATTAGAAGTTGGCGTAGAACATTGACCTTGTCGGATATTAGGAGCTTCTTGGGCCTAGCAGGTTATTATAGGAGGTTTGTGAATGGGTTCTTCTCCATTGCTTCCCCTATGACAAAATTGACTCAAAAGAAGGTTATGTTTGTGTGGACCAATGAGTGCGAGAGGAGCTTCCAAATATTGAAAGACAAAGTTGTGTCCGCTCTTATATTGTCACAACCAGATGGGCTTGAGGGTTTTTTCATGTATTGTGATGCTTCCTGGGTTGGTTTGAGTTGTGTGTTGATGCAAAATGGTAAGGTCATATCTTATGCTTCTAGACAACTCAAGGTTCATGAAAGGAACTACCCGACCCATGATCTAGAGTTAGCCGTCATTGTATTTGCTTTAAAGATTTGTCATCACTACTTGTATGCAGTGCATGTTGATGCGTTCACCGTTCATAAGAGCCTCCAATATGCCTTCACTTAAAAAAAGCTCAACTTGAGGAAAAGAAGGTAGTTAGAACTTCTAAAAGTCTATGATATGAGAGTGTATTATTATCCCGGTAAGGCAGATATTGTGGCGGATGGTTTGAGTAAGGTGTCTATATGTAGCCTAGCTTCTCTTGATGGTGTTCATAAGGAAATGGCTAGGGAGGTGCATCAATTGGCTAGATTGGGGGTTAGGCTGGAAGAGGTTGGTGATGATGATGTTGTTGTTGTTGATGGGTCTAAGTTCGTTAGTTGATAAGGTGATAGTAAAACAAGATCTTTACTCCTCCTTGCTTGAATTGAAGGCCATAGTGAAAGAGGGCAGAGTAGTTCTCCCAACGGGAAGATGGTGCCCTTAGGTACCATGGAAGGTTGTGCGTACCTTGTGTTGACGGTTTGAGGGAGAAAATCCTTGATGAGACCCATAATTCTTCTTATTCTATCCACCTCAGTTCCACCAAAATATATAGAGACTTGAGGGATGTATATTGGTAGGGAGGCATGAAGAGGGGCATTATCAAATTCATTTTCGGTTGCCACAATTATCAATAAGTAAAAGCCGAACATCAAAGGTTGGGTGGCCTAATCCAAGGCATAGGATTCCTACTTGGAAGTGGAAGGTGATTAATATGGATTTTGTGGTTGGGTTGCCCAAGACTAGGAAGCATTTTTATTCTGTATAGGTGGTGGTTGATAGGATGATGAAATTGGCTCACTCTGGCTAAGACTACATATGGGGCTGAAGATTATGCAAGGTTATACATTCATGACTTGGTAAGGTTGCATGGGGTTCCTTTGTCCATCATATCAGATCATGGGGTAGAATTTACTTCACATTTTTGGAGATCTTTCCAAAGGGGTCTTGGTACTAGAGTTAAGCTTTCTATAGCCTTCCACCCTCAAACGGATGGCCAAGCCGAGAGGACCATCCAAACCTTTGAGGATATGCTTAGAGCATGTGTGTTAGAGCTTAAAAGTAGTTGGGATGATCATCTTCCCTTGATTGAGTTTTCCTACAACAATAGCTATCATTCTACCATGGTTATGGCACTATTTGAGGCTCTTTACGGTAGATGTTGTAGATCACCGATTGGGTGATTTGTTGTTGGTGAGATAGATTTTTTGGGATTTGATATATTTATGAAGGCTCTTGAGAAGGTTAGGGTGATTAGAGGAAGGATAAAGATGGCCCAAAGTCACCAAAAGACCTGTGACGATATAAGGAGAAGAGATCTTGAATTCCAAGTTAGTGATTGGGTTTATTTGAAGGTGACACCCATGAGGGGTGTGGGCCATTTTGGTAAGAAGGGAAAGTTGAGCCCAAGGTATGTTGGTCCTTATGAGGTCATAAGAAGGGTTGGCAAGGTAGATTACGAGTTGAGGTTGCCTAGTGAGATGGAATTGGTTCATCTAGTGTTTCATGTCTCTATGTTGAGGAAATGTGTAGGCAATCCTAATGCTATTATACCTCTTGATGTTGTGGGGGTTGTTGAGGATATCTTGACTTATGAGGAGGTTCCAGTTCAGATTTTGGATAGGCAAGTGAAGAGATTGAAGAACAAGGAGGTGACATTCGTTAAGGTCTTTTGGAGGAACCAACAAATCGAAAGTGCTACATGGGAGGCCGAAGCAGACATGCAAAAGTTGTATCCTTATATTTCCACTCTACTCAAGCATAAGGTGCTAATTCGAACTCCCTATGTGATTTCAAGTCTTATATTTCAGCCCCTATGTGATTCATATGCATTCTTATTTAAGTTAGCAAATTTATGATGATTTTACACTTATATTGAGGTTTTGAAATGGTGTTTTAAATGTAATGTCGCATTCTTGTTGAGGCTAAATTTTTTAGGACAACTATAATCTTGTACATCTCTTTTACATTAAGGAATGAATGTTCCCAAGGGAGAGATATTGAAACGACCCCAAAAAGTGCCAAAAAAGTGCCTCAGAAGTGTTCGGATTCATAATTTCTATATATCTCAAAATTCGTGCGTGATATCGAAAATCTAACTTCATATTCTTGTTCAAGGGGTCAAAATAAGGGGTAAAAAGGTCTGACCTGATTTTATAAGAAACGATTAGCAATTATGATTTTCCAAATGTCAAATTCTAGTGAGCTTTCCGCGCCCCTAGCGCAACGCGCCAAGGGTGCGCACTAGTGTTAAAATTCTGTCAGTTTTTGACTTCAGTCCAAGACTTTCAAGTCTTAGGCCTAAGTGTTCCCAAATGTGTATTTACCTATACATGGCCATATTTCACCCTCATATCATCCTAAACATTCCCCAATACTCACTAAAACACACAACCATATTTTCACTCATAAATTCAAGTCTCAAAATCTCTTCCAGATCTAAGGATTTCCTTCAAGGTTCTTCTTCAAGCTTCAAGCCTCCATTTTAAATATTCACCAAGAGTCTCTCCAAAGCTAACCTTTCACCCATGATACCCAAGCTCTCTTTACTCAAAATTGCATGATTCGAAGTTGATTTATTCATGGGTCTTATCTATTATGAAAATTACTAACACTATGATTGGTCTATGATATTGTAACTGTTTTACTATATTTGGGGCTATGAATATAAAGTCTATGGTGAGGATTAATGAAGGGTCTTGATGTATATTATTTGAGGGTTTTATCAAGTATCTATTGATGACTTTACATTGATTTTTCTAGCATGATTTCACTCTTGAATTTCCTAGTTTTACACTAGCATTGCACACCCTCTAAGTGTTTAGAATTGAAGGTCCAAGGCATCTGATATGATATGAATGATGTTATGCTAATGAAAGATCTTGCGCACATGATACATTTTATATAAAGTGTTGCATTAGATCATGCCTGATCCCGGGGGACTATGAGCCCGAGTAATCTAGTTGAGGGCTTATTATCTCAAACACTAGGGTGGTAGGTGAGATTGCCACTAACCTAGTTGAGGGGTTTGTACCTCACACACCAGGGTGATGGGTGCAATCATAACTAACCTAGTTGAGAGGTTTGTACCTCACACACCAGGGTTATGGGTGTGATCATCACTTACCTAGTTGAGGTGTTTGTACCTCTCACACAAGGGTGATGGGTGAGATCATCATCAACCTACAAAAGAGTTTGTACTTTGGAAATGTAGCTTGGTCTCTTTTATACGTATGATATTCTATATAAGCATGAGTTACTTAAGCATGTTTCACTCAAGCATTGGTCATACATACCATATTGTTATATTATGTCTATTGCCTATTGTTAGCATCTTAATTACGATGCCTATCTCTTGTTGCATTGCATCCTACATACTTAATACATTCAAATGTACTAATGCATACACTTGCCTACATGATATCACCTTGTAGGAATCGAAGCCCAAGTTGATCATCCTCCTCCTCCATGTGGCTAGTTTGGTGCTACTCAAGCTAGTTGGTGAGTCCTCTATTCTAGGGACATTTATCTATGTTTCTCTTATTATGTATTGAGACACTCTTCCTTATGTTCTATTTTGACTTGAGGGTGAGCCCGATTTCTTTGTCTTGGCCCCGCTCTTATCTATGTAGTAGAGGTATTTGTTAGACATTTTATGTATTTATGTTATGAGCTTTGGACTCTTTGTTACTTGACTATGGTGTTATGCAAGCCTTTCCCTTAGTCCCTTCGCCCCTATTCTTATTCTTTATGTCTTTTATATGCTTTCACGACCAATGAGGTGTATTGATAAGGAAAGAGGCTTGTTTGGGTTTCCTTTGGGTTCCGCACTAGTCGTGTCATGTCTAGGCCCTAGGCTTGGGTTATGAAATTTTCATTAGTTTTTGAATATTCTTCATATCATAGTACTTTGTAGAGAGGTTGAGAGATAATTTTTAGGGTTTTACTTTGAGACTCAAATTTGGGGATTTAGATTCACTTGTGGATTAATTTCATCATTCAAGCTTGTGATTCTAATTTCAAAAAAAAGGTTTCCTTGTTCTTCAATTTTCTTGGGTACGAAATCTTGCATGTCTTCTAATTTCATTGTTGATTTGTGTGTCCAATCAATGAGTGGCTAAACCAACAACTTGGGGTTATGGGAACCATGAGTAGCTAGCTTAATAACTTGGATTATTTGCACTTCTTGAGTTGGGTGTTTCCATGTATTATTCATTTTCCTTCATTTTTCTTATTGTTTATTGGTGGCCAACATTAAACCACATATAGTGTCATGATCTCGATCAAGGTAGTGATGAATAGGCAAAGGAAATAGGTGACAAAATTTGGTTGATGTGTTTTCGTCTAATCAACCAAATCCAACCAAGGAGAGGTTGACTGGGACGATAGGTAATTGATAGTTTGGCATATTATGGTAGCCAGCCAAGTGCCATAGTGAAATTCGATTGTCACGAACTAAGCCTAGGGCCTAGATATGACAAGCGCAAGGGGAACACGAAGGGACCCCAAGCAAGCCTCTTAGCACATCATTACACGTCCTTGGTCACGGAGGTAATAAAATAGCAGCAAAAGAGTAGAAATAGGGATAACTGGGGCAAAGGGACATCATTCATATCAGAACAACAAGAGTTAAGAGAGAGTCAAAGCTCATAACATTACACATGTCATGTCCAACAAAACCTCTTATATATAGATAAGAGCAGGGGCCAAGACAAGCAATCAGGCTTACCCTCATAGTCAACATTTACATAAAAGAAGGGTAGTCTCAGAACATAGCATGAGATAATAAGCAATGTCTGCGAAATGGAGGACTAACCAACAAGCTTGAGTGAAATCATACTTGCCATGGAGATGCTCAAGCGAGGATCCGATTCCTACATGATGACATCATGTCGGCATAGAGTATGTGTTAGTACTTTTGAATGTACTAAGTATGTAGGATGCAATGCAACAAGTGATAAGTACCATAATCAAGATGCATAATATAGGGAATGAATAAGCATATAGTAATATGGCATGCCTGGGAGATGCTATGTAGTAAATCATGCTTATATAGAACATCATACATGTGTAAGAAGAGACCATTGTCATATTGGTGGATAGTTACAGCCTATCACCCTTGTTGATTGAGTTACCAACCCCATCAATTGGTTGGTGGATCATCGTATCCTAGCACCCTCGGTGACCGAGGTATAAATCCCCTAACATGGTTGGTGGATCATCACACCCTATAATCCTTGGTAACTGAGGCACAAAACCCCCTGACATGGTTATCAAGGTATAAACCCCTCGACATGGTTATGAAGGTATAAACCCCTCGACATGGTTACCCGGTGCACAACCCCCAAGTAAGGCATGGCCACATTCCAATACTATACATGAGAAAATCATATACATATATTCCTTTCATCATTATATAGTCACTCAACTCATAAGACATGTATTGGACCTTCGATTCCTCAAGAAAACCATAACCGGACATTTTATCGAACACTCAGAGGGTGTGTAGTGCTAGTGTAAAACCATGCAATTCAAGAGTATTATCATGCTAGAAAATTCAGTGTAAAACCATCAATAGATACTTGGTAACACCCTCAAGCAATATACATCAAAACCCTTCAT
>JAOTQR010115802.1:0-24920 GCA_025774065.1 Solanum ossicruentum | reverse complement strand
AAAAAAAATGCGCATTGTCCCCATGCACAAAATTAAAACAAAATAGAACATAAGGGGTCAAAAACATATCTGGGTGCCTAAGAGCTAGTCTTCCTTAGGTTTCCTCCCAAGTAGCGGCTGATTTATTGTCACGGCACAACATAGATAGCTTGAGTACTCAGATTTCCTCAAGATCCTATTCCTCCACCATCTTGATCTTTTCCACATTTCCAAGATATGGCTTGACTCTTTGGCCATTTACTTTGAGAGTTCCTCCATTTCATCTCTCCAATTCGATGGCCCCATGATCAAAGACGCTTACCACTCAAAACGATCCCAATCATCTAGATTTGAGCTTCCCAGGGAATAACTTCAGTCTTTAATTGTATAGCAGCACCAAGTCCCCTGGCGCGAATTGGTGATTCACTATATGGTGATCATGTTGCAGCTTTATTTGTTGTTTATACAAGGCTAAGCTCGCATATGCTTTCAATCGAGATTCATCAAGCTCGTTGAGTTGGCTCAGCCTAGATTTGTCATTTCATTCCAATCCAAATTCAACTTTTTCAATGTCCACATTGCTTTATGCTCAAGCCCCATTGGCAAGTAACATGCATTCCCATAGAAAAGTTGGTACAGAGGCATACCTATTGGGTTCTTGAATATTGTCTGGTATGCCTATAGTGCGTCATCTGACTTCCGTGACCAATCTATTCGATTTGCTTTCATAGTTTTAGATAGGATCTATTTAATGTCCCTATTGGACACCTCCATCTACCCACTCGTCTGAGGGTTATAAGAGGTCATCACTCGATGTTTCACTCCATACTTTTTAAGAAGAGCTCTAAAATGTCTATTGTATAAGTGAGAGCCTCCATCACTGATGATTGTCCAAGGGTTGCCAAACCTTGAGATGTTCTTTATGTTGTGATACTTTTGCCCTTATTGTTAGGTTGAGCTATGACCTCCACCCACTTTGATACATAATCCATATCAACTAGGATGTACTTGTTTCCACGTGAGCTAACAAATGGTCCCATGAAGTCTATCCCTCATATATCAAATAACTCAATCACTATAATAGGGTTTAGAGGGAGCTCATGCTTACGGAAAACCACACTTCTCTTTGGCACCTGTCATAAGCTTTGGCATAGTCGTGGGCATCTTGGTGGATGGCGCACCAATAATACCCATATTGTAAGATCTTGTGGGTTGTTCGAATCTTATTATAATGTCCACCTACCAATGATGAGTGGCATGCCTCAAGTATGCTCATCATTCCAACTTCTGGAACACAGCGACAAATAATCCCATCAGCACATACACAAAACAAGTATGGATCATCCTAGGAGAACTTCCTCAAATCAGACATAAACTTTTGACACTAATATGTGTTTAGGTCGGGTGGCACGATATCACTCACTAAGTAGTTTGCATAATCTACAAACCAAGGTATCCGATCATGAGGTGTAGCCAACATTCTCTCATCAGGAAAAGAATCATTTATCTCCAATTCATCATCAAATTTCATCATTGCCCCATCTTCCAATCTAGAGAGGTGATCTACAACTTGATTTTATGTCCTTTTCAGTCGATGACATCAAAGTTGAGCTCTTGCAAGAGAAGCACCCATTTCATTAACCTTGGCTTTGCATCTCTTTTAGCCATTAAATGTTTAAGTGTTGAGTGTTGTGTATGCACCACTACCTTGGCGCCCGACTGAAATGACCTGAACTTTTCAAATGCAAATACCAATGTGAGTAACTCCTGTTCTGTGACGGTGTAATTCTTCTGGGTTATATTTGGGGCTTTACTGGCATAATTTCTAGGATGTAATATCTTCTCCTTGCGCTATCCCAATACCGCACCTAGAGCAAGCTCATTTGCATCACACATGATCTCAAAGGGCTTGGACCAGTCTGGAGCCACAATGATTGACGGTGAGATCAACCTCTTCTTTAACTATTCAAAGGCTTTTAGACATGTATCATCAAAGACGAACTTAGCATCTTTCTCCAATAGTTTGCAAAATGGGTGTGCAATCTCAGAGAAGTCTTTTATGAATCTCCGATAGAATCTTGCATGCCCTAAGAAACTCTTTACACCCTTTACTGAGATGGATGGTGGGAGCTTCTCGAACACCTCCACCTTAGCTTTGTCGACCTCAATGCCCTTGCTATAAATCTAATGTTCACGCTCCAACAGCAAAGCAATCACTATCAAGTATATATCTAACCAGAGGCTAGGTCGAACCCAAAGGAATACGGGTTTTGCCCAAATTGACTCACCAACAATCATTTCAAGTATCAATCAACTATATTCTCTAAATTTAGGAGGGGTGTTTGCAAATCAGAATGAAATAAATACAAAAACTATACTTCTAATCATGAAGAGACAATCAATTTGTAGAGCAAATTGGGAATTGTGTTTCCCATGATTCACTAACTCAAACACCACGGATAACACAACCTTAATTGAGAGATTGCATGCAGGACAGTAACTTAGGTCCTTCTAGCCCTTTTGTAAAGGTGAAGGTCGAATTTCACCATAGCGCTTGGTCGGCAACCATGGTGTGCCAACTAACTATTACCCATTGTCCCAATCGACCTCTCCTTGGTCGTGTTTGGTTGATTAGATGAGAACATATCAATTGAATCGTGTCACCCATTTTCTTCTCCTATTCATCACTACCTTGGTCAAGATCATAACACTAGGCAGGGTTTGGTGTTGGCCACCACCAAACAATAAGCAATCCAAAGGAAAATGGACAATACATGCAAATACCCAATTAAAGAAATGTAACTAATCCAGGTTATTAGAAGCTAGCTACTGACAGTTCCCATAACCCCAAGTTGTAGGCGTTTAGCTACTCATAACTAGGGAAAAATAATAAAAAATGAATATAATAAACATAGTTGAGAAATTACCAAAAGAAAATGAAGAACCAAAAACCATCTTGATGTTGAAATCAGAAGCTTGAAGAATGGAGTTTGATTACAAGTGATTTCAAATCCCCAAATTGGTTCATCAAAGTAAACCCTAAGTAAATACACTAAACCCTAGAAAAAAGCTCTAGAAAAATGTCCTCTAGAATCTCTACAATATGATCTGAATAATTCTCCCCCTTTTCAAACCCTAACTTAAACTATTTATGCTATTTACAAAAGGACCTAAACATAAATAAGAAAAGTTTGGTCAGCAGCCGTTACAATTTGTAGAATGACTCATAGGGTGGTTTATGTGTTATATTCAGGCTTTTGTTGTCAGCACTTAGAATTTTGGTCTCAAATGCTATGATCCATACTACGAGTCATGGTTTGGTCTATGACTCGTATCTTGGGCTCATATGGTTGACTTCAATTTCTCAGATTTTTATATTTGGAAGATGTTAATCACTACAACCAACTCTTACAACTCGTAGTGAGTCTTGTAGATCTTCAAATTCAACAAAATCTGTTGCTTTTCCTCAAAATCAGGACAACCTGTATTTCCTGTAAAAACAAACATAAAACACATAAAAAACATAAAAAGTCACATTAAAAACTTGGAAAATCCTTTGTTTGTCGCATCAAATATGTTGTATTTTGACAGCACATCAATATCCTGTGCCCCAACAAAATACTGTCATTTACCATGAAGTGACACTTTCTCCAATTTAGTACCAGATGGCTTTCTTCGCATCTTTGCAAAACAACATGTAAATTCTTCAAACAATGCTCAAGTGAATTCCCAACCACACTAAAGTCATCCATGAAGACTTTAATAGTGTTATCCACCATGTCTGAGAAAATAGACATCATATATCTTTGAAATATCACTGGGGTATTACACAACCTGAATGGAATCCTCTTGAATGTGAAGGTGTCACAGGGGAATGTAAATGTGGTCTTCTCTTGATTTTCTAGAGCGATGATGATCCATATTTGATCTATGAATGGATAGAGAAGTGATCTTTTTCTGTAGAAGCATTAAGCTTTCTGTATTCTATACATACCCTCCATCCCGTGACTGGCTGCATCAGGATCAACTCATTGCTGGTCTTTGATACCATTGTGGTACCTCCTTGTTTGGAATGCACTGCACCGGATTCACCCATTCACTATCAACAATTGGGTAGATTACTCCTGCATCCAACCATTTGATGATCACTTTTCGGACAACCTCTTGCATAGGGGTGAGGGCGGTGGAGACGCCTTTGGTACTCAATGATTGGCTTGTAGTTTTTGACCAACTGGATTTTGTGTGTACATACCTCCGGAAGGATACCAATGATATCTGTAATCGTCCATCCCATGGCCTCCTTGAATTATTTAAACACCCTTACAAGGGCGCTCACCTGCTCCTCATTCAGGTCCATAGCAACTATGACTGGCAAAGTGTTATTAGCTCCCAAAAATTCATACTTTAGATATGCTAGAAGGGCCTTCAATTCTAACACCGGTGGGGTTTCTATGGAGGGCTTTGTGGGTGGGGGCTCCCGATTTTGCAAATCAAGCTCCAGTTTAGTTTGGAGACTAGGACTATAAGACACCCCTAGAGTATTCGCTATCTCCTTATAGTCTGGGATGTCATCACTATTGAAGCTCATCAACACTGCTTCCAATATGTCAACACCCACTCTTTCTTCAAGTGGTAGCTCTGGTTCAGCTTCATCGATACTCTCGATAATAGAAACCACTCTCACATTATTTTCTTTCCTTGCTTGCTGACACATGTTGAATACAACCTCATCTTTTCCAAATCTTAACTTGAGCAGGCCCTTCTTCAGATCCACCAAGGTGCTTCCGGTAGCTAAGAAGGTCCTTCCCATGATAATAGGAACTTCAAAATCAACTTCACAATTAAGAATCATGAAGTCTGCAGGGAATACAAATTTTTCTACTTTTAGCAACACATCATAAAGTATCCCCACAGGCTTCTTCATTGTATGACCCACCATCAATGACCGCATATTAGTAGGAGTAGGGGCTCCCAATCCAAGCTTCTTGAAGACCCTAGGGGCATCAGATTGATAATAACACCTAAGGCACATAGTGCCCTTGCGAACTCTACATCTCCAATGGTGTAGGGTATGGTGAAAGTACTTGGATCTTCACACTTCTGAGCCAAAGACTACGTATTGATAGCACTACAATGTTAAACCTCTTAAGAAAGCTTCTGACTCACAGTGCACTTTTTGGTAACCAAGTCCTTCATATACTTGACATTTTCTCCAAAGCCTCGATGAGAGGAATGCTGATCAATAACTGCTTTAGCATGGAGAGAAAGTACTTGAACTTGCCTTCCTTCTCTCTCTTTTTACGTCTCTGAGGGAAAGGAGTATGGGGCCTAGGGATGGGCTTAAACCTATGTGGCACTTCAGCTGCTTCACTCACCCCATCCTTGCCATGATATCTTGTTCATCTGCATCTTTAACTACAACCATCTCTTCATGAGCATCCTCTCTGTCAACCGGCATAGGAGGGTTAATTGTGCTCTTTCCACCTCGAATAGTAACCGCCATACATTTCCTTTCATTTTTTGGATTTTGCACTCTATTGCTAGGCAGTGTACCCCTCTAATGCTGATTCAACTGAGTTGACACTTGACCGAACTATTGTTCTAGCTGTATAATAGCCACAGAATGAGGCTCTATCTTCTGATTGATACTAGAGATCTATGGTTTGATGCCCTGTAGGATCTCATCCTGTGCCTCAGCCTTTTTCAACAAGAGATCAAATATCTCCTCAATTTTAGAATTGCCTGCACCTGTGTCACATTGTGTGGTGGGACATAAGGACCATTTCTGAAGCCTTCTCTGTGACCCTAATCTGCATCTGGACCCCTCTTCCTATCATAATAACCTCCACGGTTGTCCTTGTAAGCTCCATATCTTCTAAAGTTCTGACCTTGTTTTCCTTGACCTTGGCGCCAATAGTCTTGATTGGACCCTTGGGCATTAGTTCGGACCCCCTCCCCCATCTGATCATTCATAAAACATGCATTTTAATCATAGTATGGATCCGCGTACATAGGTGCATGCAGGGGTTGGTGGACCACTGTATTCACTGTTTCTTAGTTCTGCTTTATTACATATCTATGCTTGTGTAGAGCTGAGCAAACTGCTACATAATTTCTTCATTAATTTTGGCTTGCCCTGACCCCACACAGACAATATATGAACTCCTTATGGAGGCTCTATCCAGTTGCCCCCATGCATGATTTGTCTTGACCACTTGCTCCATACATTTTGCAATCCTTGCAAATGGTTAACCTAGAAACATGCTCCCCATGATAGTGTCAGCACAGGCCTAACTGTTCTCATCAAGTTCACAGTAGAAGATCTCCACCAAAGCGTCATCAATTATATTGTGGTTAGGGAAGCTCCTCAGACATTTTGTAAACCTCTCCCAAGTAGTGCTTATTGAGTCTCCAGGAAGTTGCTTGAAGTTGTTGATTTGGTCCTTTAACTTGAGCTTCTTTGATCTAAGAAAGTACCTCTCCAAAAAGGCCTTCTGCAAATCTACCCAGCTAGTGATCGAACTTTGTCGGAGCTCAGATAACCATAATGCAGCATTGCTCGTAAGAGATAATGGGAAGACACGTAGTCCCACAACATCCATAGATAGATTTTGCGTCCTTATCCCACTGTTACAAACAAATGCCATATTATGTAAGTGGCTATGTGGATCCTCTGAAAGTAAGACCACAAATAGCCCATGGTTCTATAGCATCTGAAATAACCCACTAGAGACTATGAACTTTATGTCTGCCAGTAGTGGTGAAAACACAAGCTCCAGTCACATCCATAGCCATTGGGTTCAACCCATACTGATTCCACAGGTAAGCATTGGTGTTGAACTCCTGAGGCTATAGAATGTCCTCTAAAGGAGGTGGGTTCTCATTCCGATCCTCTTCATTATTGCTCCTATTTAGGGTTGCATTGGCCACTTTGTTAGTGTGGTCTTGGGTCATTCTTCTTGTAGTTCTGTGGATCTTTGGATGAAATAGAGTTAAGGGCTTACCTTCACTCTTAGTGTTGGACATACACTACTCGTACACCCTACAATGAACAGAAACAAAAACAAAAACAAAAGGAAAATAAAAAGGAACTAAGGATTAACACTCAAATCACTAGTGAATTTACTAAGTCTAGCCACATTCCCCGGCAACGAAGCCAAAATCTTGATGTCGCCTAAGTTACACCTACTTTTAGAGGATAAAGCGGTCGTTGTCAAGAAATAGAACCTAACCAAGGTTACGTTCGAACCAACAGGGAATACGTAGACTCAAGATAAATTCACCAATATGCAATCTGAGTAGTTAACTGACTCAATTCCCCAAGGGAGGAGGGGAGGTTTGCAATAATCAATAAGAAAAATAAACTATCACAAGATAAAAAATCAATAATAGAGAGAAATTAGGGTATTGTGTTCCCCATGATTCCCCAAATCAGTATCCCCGAAGAACCTAATTCTTGTCTAGTATATAGCATGCAGGATGGTAATTTAAGTTCACCAAGCCCTTTAGTCAAAGGTGAGAGGCAAATTTTACTATACAACTTGGCCCATCTCCATAGGGTGCAATACTAACCATTACTTATAATTCTCAGTACAACCGCCCCTTGGTACAGATTGGTTGATTAGACAAGAACACATCAATCAACTCCTATTAATTAATGTTTTTCCTATTCATTAGTACCTTGATCCAGTCAATACACAAGGTGAGTTCTAATGTTGGCCACTACTAGAAAACATGCAAAATGAAGAGAATTAATTAATAAATGCATATACACCTTCCAAGAATTGTGAATTATTCTATTTTACATTGTTAGTTCTGCATGGTTCCCACAACCCTACTTGTGGATTTAGCTACTCATGCTATGTGTAGATGAAGGGATTATAAACTAAGAAGAAAAAATTAAACACTTACACAATTGAATTAACAACATGCAAATCCAAATTCAATGAAAATCATAAGCTTGAAGATTGAATTAAAGCACAAGTGTTTCAAAGATTCTCTCATGATTTTCGCTCATAGAATATTGAGTTCTCTGAGCACAAAACCTAAAACTACAGAAAACTAACATGAACTGACTGCTCCTCCCAAAAAATAACCTAAAAAATCTATTTATAATAATTAAAAATAAATCCTAAACAAATAAGGAAAACTGGTCGGCAAACTCCACAAAAGCACTCTGCGACTCATAATGTCCTCTACGACTTTAGTCGGGGTCTTGTAATGAGCTACTAAAATTTTGGACTTCTCTTCTACGACATCCCTTTACGACTCATAAAGTGATTCATGATCCAGAAAGGGGGTTTCTTGAATTTTTTGCAAGTCTACTTCTCTGATCCTCAGGGCACGAAAAGTCTTGTACGATTCATAAATTTCTCCACAGCTCATCTATATGTTCATAAGTATTAACTTCAGAAAGTTGATCCCTCGTTGGAATACCTCACAGAACTGCTTTACAACTCATAAAATACTCTACGACTCGTATAAGGTCTTATACAACAACAAAAACCATCAACTTCTGCAATGTTTTCCCAAATCATGGCCAACCTGTAATTCTCCAAATCTAAGCATAACAACACCTAAAAACAACTAAATTCACATTGAGAAAACATAAAATCCTAAGTTTTAAACATCAAAAGTGTTGTATTTTGATAGCACATCACATGGAAGTGACATCACCTTCATTTTGCAACACCAAATAAAAGGTGGTGGGAGTGGATGTCAGTTATGAGAAACTCCTGAGGAATACCTGATTGAGGTTGTGATGTTTTGAACTGAGTACCATAATATTGAGTCTAATTTCAAAGAATTTTTTCATTTTTTAAACCCGCATATTCATTGAGTTGAGTCAAAATTGTTGAGTTGCTTATTAAGCAAAGTTGATTAACTTGAGTCAGAGCTTACCTGTTTACTTTGGCCATTCTTATATACCGGTATATTCTATGTACGGACGTCCCTTTGGGAATGTATCCTTCATGATGCAAATACATGTGATAGAGGACTTTAGCCAGTGCATTGTTGAGGTCCAATCACTACTTCCAAATTTAGTGAGCATTTCTTTCCATTAAAGGAGCCTTTTACCTTTCATCATATTGAGTGGTCATAGTTATTTTGTTTAAGGTAGCCCGAGTTTGTCTTGGAACCTTCTAGAGGAGTATAGAGGCTTCATATGCATTGAATAGAGATAGTTTGATTATTATTATTTTCCAAACATGATCATTGGAAAACTCTTATCATTAGAGTTTTATTTATCTAAATGATGGCATTTCTGAGTATTCTTCCATTGTTGAGCATGATGTGATGATGAGGCGATATGCTTCTCTTGACAAATCAACAATAGTTCTTCAAGTATCAGTCACACTAGGGGTACTCTCCCAGAGCATGATGAACTAGGTATCATAGTGCAGAGTTCAAGTATTCTAGGGAGTCTATGAAGTCGTGTCTAGTAGTATCTTTTTTTTAATGTGTTGTGCACCATATGTTACAAGCAGGAGGCTATAGGACATTAGAAACAGTTACACTTCTTTGATATTCTAAGTTTATGCAATAAAGTTTAACTCTATCAAAGTATCTATCTAATTCCTGGGTTACGCGATTGCAGACAATTCGTCCTAAGTGTACCGCCACCCAAATAGACACTTCAACCTCTAACATTGAGAATCCCCCACCAAAAGTGGCTACCCAGATCAGAGAAGAGGTCGAGGTTGACTTGCTTGAACTGCTGGCGTTCCACCTACTACTCAGTCATCTACAACTTCAGAGGCTGAGTTTAGGGGAGCAATTCCTATGCTCACCCAGCTTGTGGCCTCCTAGAGGAGTAATCGGACTTCATAGGTTCTTAGTTCTAGATCCCAAGAGCCAAGCAGTGCAACCAGGCTTAAGGATATTTTAGGGATGAACCTGCTAGTTTTCAAAGGATCTATGATTGAAGAGGACCCTCAGAAATTCATCGATAAGATACGGAAAGTGTTGAAGTCCATGCACGCGACTGAGATTGAGGGAGTTGAACTTGCTTCCTATCAGCTTAAAGATATAGAGATTGTTTGGTATAATCAGTAGGAAGAGGGTCAAGGTGAGGATGTTGAGCCCGTTGAGTGTAATGAATTTGAGAGCGCCTTCCTTGATCACTTCTTTCCCTAGGAAATGAGGGAGGACAAGATTGAAGTGTTTGTGAACCTGAAGTTGGAAGGGTTGACTGTCAAGGAATTGTCACGACCCAAGCCTAGGGCCTAGATGGGACCGACGAATGGGGAACTCGAGGGAACCTCAAAAAAGCCTCATAGAATATCATTACATATCTTTGGTTACGGAAGCAATTAAAATGGCAATAAGAGATAAGCATAAACAAGGGGAATTGAGACTAAGGGTATACTTCCATCTCATAAACATCAAGAACAAGAGAGTCAAGGCTTACAAGCATAGATACATAACATGTCCAACAACACATCTACTACATAGATATGAGCGAGGGACAAGAAAAGCAACCGGGCTTACCCTCATAGTCAATACATACATAAAAGAAATATAGTCTTATAACATAGCATAAGAACATAAGCAATGTCTTCGAAATGGAGGACTCACTAACAAGCTTGAGTGAAACCGTACTAGCCACGTGGGTGGAGATGCTCAAGCGAGTCTCCGGTTCCTACTTGATAACATCGTGCAGTCATAGAGTATGCATTAGTACGTTTTAATGTACTAAGTGTGTGGGATGCAATGCAACAAGAGATAGGCATCACAATCAAAATGCATAATTATAAGTAATAGATAACATAATAATAATATGGCATGTATGATCAATGCTTAAGTAAATCATGTTTTGTAAATCATTAATCTCACATAGAACATAATATATATAAGTGTGGGAAGAAACCTCAACCGACATAAAATAAGACTAAGCGAGCTACAACTTGGAATCCCGATGTCGACCCTACACCGAAAGAAAGGGGGAAGTTACTTGCCAAGGATGAACCTCCTAATGACTTAGTGTATCCACTAAGCCTTATGTGAATCGGGTACTTGCCTCTAGTTCTTGTACTTGGGTACTTGCCTCATGCCCGGACTCGGGTACTCACCTCAGGCCCTCATATTTTGGGTACTCACCTGTTAGAGATTTAGGGACTTGCCTCTAATCTCTTCACCTATGGTGGCACGTAGTTCTAGGACTTGGGGACTCACCTCTAGTCCACTTGGTGCTAAGTCTAATCTCACGGAATATATAAGATAATCATACTTTAACAACTTGCAGTAAACATAGAGACATGGAATGAGTAGCTCTTAACATCATTGACCTCAAATGATGAGCCTAACTTTAATCATAAGAATGGGTCATCATGAACATTATGCTTTGCATTAACGTTAACATCAAAGGCTCACAAGAGGTAAATTCTTAGAAAAAAGGGCTTAATTCGGCCCTACAACATCATCAACATTTTCATGATTTAAACACATTTTTAGAAACTTCATAATCATTATAGTGTAACTTGAATCATAACTCAACCAATAGATCATCAAAATTTAAAGAATCCTTTAATAGGCATTTTGTCAAAACTTGGCGGTGTGTAATGTTAGTGTAAAACCTTGTAATTCAAGAGTGAAATAATTCTAGAAAATTCAATGTAAAATCTTCAATAGATACTTGGTAACACCCTCAAGCAATATACATCAAAACCCTTCATCAAATCTTATAATAGGTCTTGGATTCATAGGTCCAAACATGCTAAAGCAGTCACAATTTCATAAACCCCAAGATAGTGTGTAGTGATTTTCATAATAAATAGGACCCATGAGTAAATCACCTTTAAATCATGAAAATTTAGGTAAAAGGAAGCTTGGGTATCATGGGTGAAAAGAACCCATGAAAGAAACCCACATACCTTAGCTTTGGAGATGAACTTGATGAAGATTGGGGATGGAGACATGAAGTTTGATTGAGAGCCTTAGAATCCGGATGAGTTTGAGACTTGAATTTAGGAGAGAAATATAAGGGTAATTGTTTGAGTGAGTATTGGAGAATGTCTTGTATGATATGAAGGCAAAATATGGCTAAGTAGTTTCAAGTATGGAAAGTCTTGGGCACAAAACCTAAAAGACTTGGACCGAGATGAAAAATTGCAAGTAACAAAATACACAGGTCCGCGTATGGTCCATGACGTGGACCTATCGCGGAGGCAAAATTAACACATGTCTATAGTCGCAGCGCGTCGCGATATTGTCGCGGATTGATTCTGGATAAGGAAAATTATGAAAATTAAAATTGCTAACTTTTTGATCTTAAATCAGGGTTAGATCTATTTGCCACTCAATTTGACCCCCTGAACAAGAATATGAAATCATATTTAAGATATCGCGCACAGATTTTGAGATATGAGGAAATTACAATTCCGAGCACTTTTGAGGCACATTTTCGGGCACTTTTTGAGGTCGTTACAGTATCTACCCCTTGGGAACATTTGTCACTGAATGTCAAAGAAATGTACAAGAGAAGAGTAATCATAAAGAGATCAGCCCCAAAAAGAATGCAACAACACACTTAAAACTCCATTTTCAAAATCTCAACATAAGTGTAAAATCACTATGAACCTTTTCAATATAAAAATGAATGCATGCAAATGACTTAGGGGCTGGGACATATAACTAGAGTTATAAAAAGGGCTTGACATGTTACCATAAGCTTGAATAGAATGAAAGAGATATGGGTATTGCTTTTCCATGCCCGCTCCCCGAGAGACACTTTCGACTTGATAAACCTCCCAAAGAGCCTTAACGAACACCACATCCTTATCAATCAACTTCTCCACCCATCCATCCAATATCTTCACCGGACCCTTCTCTTATGCTAACTTACCCTTCACATCATCTACAACCTCAAGTGTTCTATAGCACTAGAGTCATCACCATATCCCTTCAACCTAGAAGCATGAAAAATTGGATAAACCATAATCATATCCCTTCGTGATTTCAATCCTTAAGCAACCTTACCAACTTCGTTCTACATTCTACAAGGACTCACAATCCCAAACTCAATTGTAAACCTTAAACCCACCTAGTCCACTTGGTATCTAAACCACCATCTCCTCCTTGGGAGACAACCTCCACTTTACCATCTCTTCACCCAAAACTTCCAACCCTAATAAGATGAAATTAAGGCCTTGCTTAATCTTGATCTCTCCAACCAAAGAAGATTTGGAACCATCAAGAATAATTCACTACCATGCTCAACTTCCTCCAACCTAACCCCCGACCTAGCCAATCGATCGACCTCTTAGTCACCTCTTTTCCACCACCATGACCATATGCTAGGCTACTTAGAGCACCGACCATAACATTTGATTTACTAGGGAAAATAATGCACACTTATATCATAATCCTTAAAGAATACTAACCAACTTTATGTTATCCTTCATTCAAACCTATCATATTTAGCAAACAACCTCTTATCCCCAAGACTTGCAACACTACCCCTAAATGATTCACAAACTCCAAATAAATCAATGCTCCACTATTAGAGACCTCCACAAACATACCAAGGTAGGGTTTTAAGACCCTATTCACGAAACCCATAAACATAGCCAGTGCATAAGCCAATCAACAACTTCAACAATACTCAATGCTTACCCCTAGTCCGGAAAGACACTTAGGAATATCACCTACCCTCATCCTCACTTAGAGATAAAATACGAAAGAAAGATCAAGCTTAGAGAAGTGACCATCCTATTGTAGTTTTCCAAACAAATCGACCATCCATAACCATCATATTACAACCTTACGGGTTCTACACTCATTGGAATTACAACATGCAAGTAGCCAAACCACCCCAAGCATGACATCAATTCTACCACATCAACTCCAACAAGTCACAAGGCAAGACCTAAGACAAGATGAACATGGAACAACACCTATGAACATTCATAGCAATAATATATTAACAAAGAGGTAGACACCAAAGGTTCACATAAGAACTTGGGGCATATTAGAAGCCCATTAGCAACCAAAAGGGAATAGTGGAACCTGGATCCATCAAAATCAAAACTTTTAACTTACCCACGAAGTACCAAGTCAAGTCTAGTGACCCCTAGAGGGGTATGGTTGAGAATGATGACGACCATCCTTATGATCTTTAGGGACCAACAAACAATGCCTCATCTTATGATCTGTTCACTATATCCAAAACATGCAACCGAGCCAGCTAAGCAATCTCTCCAGTGGTACCTTCCAAACTTGTTGCATGTAGGAGGAGCTTGTCCACCAACACCTTCACCATGATACTTTGTGATGACCACCCCATCCTTGGCAACCTTCTTGCTGGGAGCATCATCAGACTCTTGATCTTGGAAGGTACCATCAAATCGAGCCCTCTTGGATCCCTTACTTCACCTCTTTCTAAGATTCTCCCCCTTAAGTTGTTTGTCATATGTCAAAAGGCGGGACAAGTCCATATCACTAATCAACATAGAGTACCGACACTCCTCATTCACCAAATCAGACACGTCCATCACGAACTTGTTCATTCTAGCCCTTGGGTCGTCAACCAAGTGAGGAGCATATTTTGAGAGTTGGTTTAAATTGAGGGAATACTCCTTCATACCCAAAGATCCATGCTTCAAGTTTATAAACTCCACCAATTTAGATTCTCTAAGCTCAAGAGGGAAGAACCAACTAAGAAAGGCCACCTTCAACATAGAACCACATTGTCTACCCCCTTCTCTTCCTTTCATTGTGTGAACCATATTTGTGCCACCCCCTTGAGTTGGTAAGCTGCCAACTCCGCCTTCTTCCGACCTTACCTCCATAGTAGATAGCAACGTATATACTTCATCAATGAACACTTGAGGGTCCTCATCCACCTTTGACCCATAGAATGCCGTTGGGTTCATCCTCATGAAGTCTCTTACCCAAGATGCAAGGGTAGGAGCATGAGGGGCTTGGGCCCCTTGATCAGCCACAACTTGGGCCAACATAGTGAGAGCATCCCAAAACCCTCCATTGGTTGGTTGCCCCTTGGGTGTGCATGCTCATCTTCCTCTTACGTTGGGTATGATCTAGCATAGAAAAGAACAACCATTAAGGGGGGAAAACTTACTTTGCCTCTATAGCACGATTTAGAACGTGAAGAAGGGAAACAATTCCTGAAATGCCTCATAACCTCTTGCTCATAGTTGTGGTGCAAAACACAACCATGAACAAGACTATAATCAACATGGTGTGTTGGACTCCAAGGATCTAACAATCTAGTACTCTGATACCATTTTTGTCACGACCCAAGCCTAGGGTCTAGACGTGACCGGTGAATGGGGAACTCGAAGGAACCCCAAACAAGCCTCATAGCATATTATTACACATCCTTAGTCACAGAAGCAATTAAAATGACAATACGAGATAAGCATGAATAAGGGGAATTGGGACTAAGGGTAAACGTCCATCTCAGAAGCATCAAGAAACAAGAGAGTCAAGGCATATAGCATAGATAAATAACGTGTTCAACAACACCTCTACTACATAGATAAGAGCGAGGGCCAAGAAAAGTAACCAGGCTCACCCACATAGTCAAAACATACATAAAAGAAAGATAGTCTTGGAGGACTCACCAACAAGCTTGAGTGAAATCGTACTAGCTACGTAGGTGGAGATGTTCAAACGGGGCTCTGGTTCCTACATGGTAACATCATGTAGGCATAGAGTATGCATTATTACGTTTGAATGTACTAAGTATGTGAGATACAATGCAACAAAAGATAGATATCATATTCAAAATGCATAATATAAGCAATTGATAGCATAATAATAATATGGCATGCATGATCAATGCTTAAGTAAATCATGCTTTGCAAATCATTAATCTTACATAGAACATAATATATACAAGTGTCGGAAGAAACCTGAACCGACATAAAATAAGACCAAGCGAGCTACAACTTGGAATTCTGATGTCAACCCTACACCTGCAAAAAGGGGGAAGTTACTTGCCAAGGTGAACTGCCTAATGACTAAGTGGATCCATTAAGCCTTATGTGAACTAGGTACTCGCCTCTAGTTCTTGGACTCGAGTACTCACCTCAAGCCGGGACTCAGGTACTCACCTCAAGCCCTCATATTTAGGGTACTCGCCTCTTAGAGATTTGGGGATTTGCCTCTAATCCCTTCACCTACGGTGGCATGTAATTCTAGGACTTGGGGACTCGCCTCTAGTCCACTCGCTGCTAAGACTAATACCACAAAATATATAAGATAATCATACTTTAATAACTTGCAATAAAATATAGATATGGCATGAGTAGCTCTTAACATCATTGACCTCAAATGGTGAACCTAACTCAATAAGAATGGATTATCGTCAACATTATCCTTTGCATTAACATTAACATCAAAGGCTCACAAGAGGTATAATCTTAGAAAAAGGGGCTTAATCCGGTCCTACAACATCATCAATATTTTAATGATTTAAACACATTTTTAGAAAGCTCATAATCATCATAGAGTTACTTGAATCATAACCCAACCAATAGATCATCAAAATTTAAAGAGTCCTTAAAAAGATATTTTATCAAACACTTGCGGGTGTGTAATGCTAGTGTAAAACCATACAATTCAAGAGTGAAAATATGCTAGAAAGCTCAATGTAAAATCTTTAACAGATAAGTGGTAACACCCTCAAGTAATATACATCAAAACCCTTCACAAATCTTACAATAGATCTTGGATTCATAGCTTAAAACATGTTAAAACAGTCATAATTTCATAAACCCCAACATAGTGTACAATGATTTTCATATTAAATAGGATCCATGAGTAAATCAACTTTAAATCATGTAAATTTAGGTAAAAGGAAGCTTGGGTATCATGGGTGAAAGGAACCCATGAAAGAAACCCATATACCTTAGCTTTGGAGATGAACTTGATGAAGATTAGGGATGGAGACATGAAGTTTGATTGAGATCCTTAGAATCCGGATAAGTTTGAGACTTGAATTTAGGAGAGAAATATAAGGCTAAGTATTTGAGTGAGTATTGGAGAATGTGTTGTATGATATGAAGGTAAAATATGGCTAAGTATAGGTATTTTCACATTTGGAAAGGCTAGGTCCCAAGACCCAAAAGTCTTGGATCGAGATAAAAATCATTGGCAACAAAATACACAAGCCCGCATCTGGTTCGCGACACGGACCTATCGCGGAGGCAAAATTAACACATGTCCCTGACAGTTGCGCATCACGACACTGTCATGGATCGATTCTGGATAAGAAAAAATTATGAAAATTAAAATTTTTAATTGTTTGCACTTAAATCGGGTTTAGATCCATTTCCCACTCAATTTGGCCCCTTGTACAAGAATGTAAAGTTGGATTTTTGATATCGCGCATGGATTTTGAGATATGAGGAAATTATAATATTGGGCACTTCTGAGGCACATTTACGGGCACCTTTGGGGTCGTTACAGGAGTACAGCCTCAAGTTCATCCACCCATCCAGGTATGCTTTGAAGATGGTTCAGTATATGAGAGCCAGAATGAGGAACTTCATATCTTGTTTGGGTAAGCATGTGAAGAAGGAGGGTAAGGTGACATTGCTGATCCCAGGCAGGGATATCTCTAGGCTTATGGTCTATGCACAACAACTTGAGGAGGACAAAAAGAAGGATAGGGAGGAGAATCTGAGTAATAAAGACAATTCAACATGGCCTGAGCCTAACCAACCTACGCAGACTCAAGGAGACAAGTCCTACTTCCAGAAGAGATCTAATAGTTATGCATCATCCTCAGCTAGTGAACTAGCTTTGAGTAATAGGCATGATCAGAAGTCCCAAGGTCAACAGATCTCCAGACCACAGGTTTAGTAATCTCAAGCTTATGTGACCCTTGGTTCTAAAGGGAAACCACCTTGTGGAAGATGGTTGAATACATTTGGGAGAGTGTAGAGAGGGAGGGAATAATTGCTATAAATATGGCCATGAGCCACTTCTGAAAGGAATATCCAATGTGGGGCAGTTACAACCAGTCTTCTACTACAACACCACCAACAAAAGGTAATCATAGAGGTACTACACCAGGGACAGGTGGTGGAATAAACCATGTATATGCATTGGGGAATTGACAGGACTAAGAAGTTTTACTAGAAGTTGTGATGGGTATTCTTTGAGTCTTCACTTTTGATTGTTATTCTTTGCTTTATCTAGGTGCGACTCTGTCTTTTGTGATGCCATATATGGTCAGTAGATTTGAGATTTGCCCTGAGTGTTTGCTTGATCCTATTTATGTTTCTGCTCCTGTTGGTGAGTCTATTCTAGTCAAGAGAGTTTATGGAGATTATGTAGTATCTATCCATCATAGGATACGCTTGTTGATTTGATAGAATTAGAGATAATTGATTTTAATGTAATACTTGGTACGGATTGGCTTCATGCTTGTTATGCCTCTATTGATTGTAGGATCTGAATTGTTAAATTTTAATTCCACAATGAACCGGTCTTAGAGTGGAAGAATGATTATGTTTCACCTAAGTGTGAGTTTATTTCCTGCATTAGGGCTAGAAAGCTAATCTGTAAAGGTTGTATCTATCACTTTATACGAGTGAAGACTGATGATGTTGAGCCTCCTACTCTCAAGTCAGTGCCAATTGTGAACGAGCTTCCTGAAATGTGTCCGGAGGATTGGCCTAGAGTCCATCCTGATAGAGAGATTGACTCAGAATTGATGTTCTTCCTGTCACTCAACCTATCTCTATTCCTCCATATATAATGGCCTCTTCCTAGTTGAAACAGTTGAAAGAGCAATTAAGAGAGCTAGAGAAGGGCTTTATCACGACAAGTATTTCTCATTGGGGTACTACTATCCTATTTATGTGAAAGAAAGATGGGTCACTCAAACTATGTATTGACTATCACTAACTAAATAAGGTCACTATAAAGAATAAATATCCTCTCCCAATGATAGATGACTTGTTTGACCAACTTCAGGGTGCCACTATTTTCTCCAAGATAGACTTGAGATCAGGCTATCACCAGTTGAAAGTGAGAGAACGTGACATCCCAAAGACGGGTTTTTGAATCCAATATGGTCACTTTGAGTTTTTGGTGATGCCCTTTGGGTTGACAAATGTGCATACAGCTCTGAAAGTACCTTGACATATTTACAATTGTGTTTATCGACGATATTTTGACATATTATAGATATGAGGAGAAGCATGTAAATCTACTCAGAATCACTTTACAGACCCTAAAGGATAATGAGTTATTTGCAAGATTTTCAAAGTGTAAATTTTGTCTCAAGTTTGTAGCTTTTCTAGGCTATATAGTCTCAGATGGTATTCGAGTACACACTAAAATGATTGAAATGGTCAAGAATTGGCTTAGAACAATCTTTTCGACTGACATAAGGAGATTTTTAGGATTGGCAGAGTACCAATGCAGATTTATCGAAGGATTTTAATGCTATCCTCACCATTGACTAGACTGACTCAGAAGAAGGTCAAGTCTTAATGCTCTAATGAATGTGAGAAGTGCTTCTAAGAGTTGAAAACAATGCTGACTACTGCACTAGTTTTGACCCCGCTTGACCGAATAGAGTGATTTTGTAATATATTGTGATGCACCTAGAGTCGGATTGCGTTGTGTGTTGGTGTAGAGGGGAAAAGTGATAGCCTACGCTTCAAGACAACTGAAGGTTCATGAGAGGAATTATTCGACTCGTGATCTGGAGCTGGAAGCTGTGGTGTTTGCTCTTAAGATTTGGCACTACTATTTACATGGAACATATGTTGATGTCTTCACAGACCATAAAAGCATGCAATGTCTTATCTAGAAAGAGTTCAACTTGAGGAAGAGGAGATGGCTTCAATTGCTCAAGAATTTTGGCATAAGCATCCTCTACCGCCTAGGTAAAGCTAACGTAGTTGCTGATGCTCTTAGCAGGTTGTTTATGGAAAGAACCGCTCATGTAGAGGAAGAGAAAAAGGAGCTAGCTAAAGAGGTTCATAGGCTGGCAATTGGGAGTTTAACTAAATGAATCTGGTGAAGGTGGAATTATTATGCATAATGGGTTTGCATCATTTCTAGTAGTGGAGGTGAAGGAGAATTAGGACCAAGACCCTATTTTATGCAATTGAAGGCATATGTGCATATATAGGAGGTGATGGCTTTCACTAAATGGGGAGATGGAGTATTGAGATATCAAGGCAGGTTGTGTGTTTCTAATGTTGATGGCATACGAGAGAGGATCATGCCAGAAGTGCACAATACTAAGCATTGAATCCATTTGGTATCAACTAAGATGAATCGTGACTTGAGAGAAGTCCATTGGTGGAATGCAATGAAGAAAGACATTGCCAAATTTTTTTCTAAGAGCTTGAATAGCCAATAAGTTAATGTGGAGCATCAAAAGCCATGTGGAGTAGCTAAAATCTTTGAGATTCCAGAATGGAAATGGGAGATGATCAACATCGACTTCGTCATAGGCTTATCGAGGTCCTGCAGATACCATGATTCAATTTGGGTGATAGTTGATAGGATGACAAAATCTGTGCACTTTTTACAGTAAAGATGATTAACACCACGAAGGATTATGCTCGATTATACATAAGAGAGATTTTTAGATTTCATGGAGTTGCTTTGTCTATCATATTATATTGAGGGGCTCAATTTACTGCTCAATTTTGGAAATCCTTTCAAAAAGGCTTGGGTTCGAAGGCGAATCTTAGCACTGTCTTCCGCCTATAGACTGATTGCCAGGCAAAGCACATTATTCAAACCTTGGAGGATATGTTGAGAGCCTACATCATTGACTTCAAAGGTAATTAGGATGGCTATTTGCCTATGATTGAGTTTTCCTACAATAACCGTTTCCATCTGAGTATTCAGATGGCTCCATATGAGGTGCTGTACAAAAGGAGGTGTAGAATACTGCTTGGTTGATTCGAGTTGGGTGAGGCCGAATTGATTAGGCTCGACTTGGTTCAAAAATCTATGGAGAAGATGAAGATCATAAGAAAGATTCAAGACTACACAGAGTCGACAGAGATCCTACACTAATGTTAGGAGAAGAGACTTAGAGTTCAAGGTCGACGATTGGGTGTATTTGAAAGTGTCACCTATGAAGGGTGTGATGCGATTTAGGAAGAATGGGAAGTTGAGTCCGAGGTATATTGGTCCTTATCATATTTTAAAGAGAGTGGCTAATGTAGCTTATGAATTGGAGCTACCACAAGAGCTAGCGACTATCTACCCAGTCTCACATTTCTAAGCTTAAAAAGTGTTTGGGAGACCCACCGTTGGTTGTGCCTTTTGAATGCATTTTAGTGAGTGAAATTTTGAGCTATGAAGAGATTCCCATTTAAATCCTTGATTTTCAGGTTCGCATGTTAAGAACCAACAAGATTGTGTCTGTCAAGGTGTTGTAGAGAAATCAGTTTGTAGAAGAAACTACTTTGGAGGACATGAAGGAGAGATACCCGCATTTATTTCTATCTGTTGATGTGATGAGAGAGTTGATGGTAAATGATTCATTCCAAAGTCTCGAGTTACTTTTTATTCTGAGTTTGAGATAACGATAGTACTCTGGAGTCCGATTGATGAGTTGTTGAGTTGATTGATCGCTTAATTGCTTAGTTGCTTGATTGAAGGATTGCATGAGTGAGTTGTGATTTGTTTGATTGTTAGAGTCTAAGATAGAAATTCTTCTCGAGTCTTGGCTTTTATATCACTCTTCATTCGAGGACAAATGAGTCCAAAGGGGAGATAATTCTTACCAAGTTGTGATGTGGACTTGGTACGCGTAGTACAAAAATTTCAGTTTTTTTTTAGGGGCATTCCAAAATTTTTACCACCCATCCTAAACTTATAACACGACCAATATAGGTTGTTTTGAGTATAAAAAAGATTTCTAAACCTATTCCTAAGTTTTTTTACGCCATTCCAATAAAAGTTAGGGTTAAGGAGAGGAGCAGAAGAGTTAGGGATTTGAGAAATTGGAGCATGAGCCTTTGTCAATTGACCATCAAACTTATTCAAGGTATATAAGGCTACCTAAACCTTTGGATTGAGTCCATCTACGCACCCTGCTATCCCTATGATCAAACTAGACTATAAGAATTGAGAAGAGAATTTTCATAATCTTAATCTTTGAGCCACTCTTATAACTTGTTGAGTTTTTATGTATAGTTATGAACAAATTGATGAGTTGCTTCCTGATTACATAAAATTAGAGTATTAACTTACTTTTAAACCTATGAGGCCTAAATTGCAATATTTCATTTAATCCTTGTTGCATTGATTGGATTTAGTTCAAGATTATGGATGTCCGAGTTTAGTAACCTGAGTAGAAAGGAGCATGAGTAGCGTATTACTTGTAAATATATAAAACATAAAATGTTTGTCTGATTTCTATGAACGAATTCTACGGCCCGTATAAGAAACTATGGGTCTTAAATGGATCTCATAGATCCTTTCCGATAGAAATTAGTGATGATAATTTTTTTTTTATCCTCCTAACCCCTAATCTATATCGTTTTGAACCTATTACTATCCCATAACCGTTTCAACCCTTAAAATTCATCCCATTCTCACCTAATAACTTAAAGACCAAAGGTTCTCTTGAGTTTTTTCCCTCCCAAGCATCTATAGAAGACCAAGCTAGGGTTTCAAGGATTTAAACATTTGATCCAAAATTTTAACAAGGGTTTTTACTAGAGGTATGTGGATATCACTCATCTGTCCCTTCCACCGTAGAGGTAGAAGAAATCTCAATTTTTTAATCAATTTCAATTATGGAATCTTATGAGTTTTGAAGAATCCTCTTTTAATTGCAAGAATTAAGTTTATTTTATACTTTACCTATTATTTTCTCCTTTTGAAGATGATATATTTATGCTGAGAGTATTCTGAATCTAACCACTCTATCTCTATGAGGTAGTGGTAAGATTTGTATACACTCTGCCCTCTCCAAACCCCACTTATAGAATTTTACTGAATATATTATTGTTGTTAAGTTTTATTTGATGCTTACCTATCTAATTACGCAAGAATTATCATTAACATATAATTTCAAGGATTTTGAAGCAAATATTCGAACATAGTATCTAGGGTTCATGAAATTCCATATGGGTTCTTTCAATTATGATTAAGTCAATGTTATTTTATATAATTATGTATGATTTTCATTCACTTACATGATTTTAAGCAAATTGCATATGAACCCATACTTTTTTCCTAAATTTTCAATATAAGTTATAGCTATGAAAATTACGAGTTTTTTAATAAAGTTTATGATAAGAGTGACCTAACACCCTAATGACACTCTGTATAGAGGTAGGATTCCTCATAATGGAAGGCCTACATATACATTATATAAATTATAAGAAATGAATTCTTATACGAGCAAGTTTTATGAATTGAATTGAAAGATCGATTGTCTTTCCACATGTTAAACCTTACCCATGACAAGTATGAACTTTGTTCTATGACAAGCTTTTATGAATTATGACTAGTATTATTTTTATGACAAGTATGCTAGTAGTTTTTGACTTAGCACTGAGAGGACTTTGAGGTGAGGACTCGACCCAAGGGGTCCTTAGTAGTAATCTCTAGTCTCATAACTACGTCTCCACCATAGGAGTTATTTTCAATATGGCCCAAGTAGTGGATCCAATTATAGGACATGTTCATGATACCCAAGTGAAATAGAGTTTATCTTAGCAAATAGATTCCCCTTTTTCAATGCATAGTTAAGAATCAAAACATTGTATTGTAGCTCTTATGCTTTTATTGTTGGTTATGGTTGTTATTCCTTATATGTTATGCCTTTTTATGACATCTTATATCATTTACGACTCATGTTACCTTATGATTTTCAATATGATTTTCTATCATGCATTGCCCATACTTATGTTTTACTTATGCCTTTAATGAACCTTTATCATGATTCTTTTTTTGGTCAATTGCGTGTTATGTTTTATAGCATGTCGCTTTGCTCACATACTTAGTACATTCAAACATACTAACATATGTTTCTTTACTTAAATTATTTTATAGTGTAGTGTTTAGCACTCTTCACTCCTCCTGTGGATAGTCCAAATTCTCTTGAAGACCATTGAAGATTGATTGGTGAGTTCTCATATTCCAAGAGCAATCCTATCAAGTTCGTTTTTATACCTTTTCATCTGTGTTGCTATTTGAGACTATTCCGATTTCATATTGATGGTGAGCTAGGAACATATCCTAAAGCCACGTCCAGGACTAGTTTAGTAGAGGCATGTTAGACATGGGGAGTCTATGTTATCTTTTACTTCATGCTAAAGATGCTTCCTTTTTTTTGAGACTACTGATTGATGCTTGAATATAATGTCTTATGCATACTTAATAATATGCTAAGATGACTTTGCTGGGATCCTTTGGGTTGTGATCGTCGTGTCACACCTGGGACATATCTCGGATCATGACACTTTAGATCATCTAAAATAATATTTTCTGAAGATTTTTGGCACATTTGACGAGTCGCTGAAATGAACCTCAACTCGTTAAGTTGTCCTGTTTGAATATACTTTAGTAAAATAGTCATAACATTTTACTTAAAACTCATATTCAGGAAAATTAGGTGGAATTTGAAAGAAGACTTAATGACCTTTATTTTAATAGGTCATGCGCCACCTAATTCTATGTATGTTAAAAGATATGATCATTTGAAGTTAATCCTTATATGAACTCATGCGAAAACTTAGCCAATAGAAACGTTTTGAACTTGGATCACTTAAAATTCATTGGATCATTTAACTTTTATAAATCTTACATTAGGTAAGGAATCTTTCAACTCAACTTTGTGCTAGAGAATTCTTGTGACCTTAAGGGTCTGTTTGAAAAGCTACCTGGTAATTAGAATTGGTGTGTCACACCCCTCCCTGGGGTCGTGACTCGTGCCCGTTAGGGACACGTAAACATCTATTTAGTCGAATCTCACTCAA
>JAOTQR010115781.1:0-24926 GCA_025774065.1 Solanum ossicruentum | reverse complement strand
TTTAAGCTAAGCAAGTAGGTGACTCACCTACTTGCTTACTAAGTCCTACAAGAACCTCAATTCTCTCACTTCATTTTAAAACCATAATCTTCTCAATTCAACAAAAAATATGTATACACTCAACCCTCTTAAGCGTTAGATGCACATATAGCCCATTAACAAGAAATTCAAGCACTTTTGAAAATTGGTGCTAATTTGACCAAACCATGTCATGCTTCATTTGAATTGTACTAGTATTGTAAGGTGTGGGGTGTTACAGTTATTTTACTTTGATCAATTTTAAGTTTAATTCCCATATGTCCTTTAAGTGCAATGGCCCTATGATAGATCAGGTGACGCCACTCTTAAGGGTTATTGTCACTTTTATGGCACCGGGGAAAGCAGAGTACCCATTAGTACGTCACTTTGCTTATGTAATAATTTCTAATGAAGTGTATCCATTTGTGGCACTTGCAGGTACTATGGGCCCATACCATAGGCTAGCCTTACCTAATATAAGGGACGAGCCTCTGTCACGTCTCCATGATTCCCCAACCGTATCATCTAGCAATCAAGTTGGGAGTGACTCAGGCAATGACTCCTCTAGTGGGTCCAAAGTTCGGTACACAAGCAATGTCTCCCCTCAATCTCCTTATACTATGAGGGCCTGTGCATCAGGCCATCGTAAAGCTCCTCAGTCTGAAGAGGGAGTTCCTTCTACATGAGTTGAGGAGGAGACAAATACCCTGGAACAGGAGGAGAATACTTTGGACCAGGAATAATAGGTGCAAACTCCGGCGGCTGAGGATCATGACACTGAGGAGCAGGCAGAGGAGATCGAACTCCGGGAAAGTGATGATAAGGCTATACATTTTGCAGTCTCCCGGACAACTGATCCGAAAACTACTAGGTCACTTATTGTACTTCTGAGGGGTTGGTGGACAATCCCAAGAGCTAAGTATATCTATGTTAATAGGCTTATAAAAGGTTATGGGGGTTTCCAACGACAGCCGGTCATCCTGGAGGTTCGAGTCCTCACTAACCAACTTGATGACGTTCAAGAAATCAGGGAGACTTTTGAATCACACAAGTTCGGTTGGATGGAACAACCACCTGGGTACTATGGGTCTACTATAGTTGAAGAGTTCTACTCTAATTACGCTGCTAGTTTACTGAACTCCATAGAGGGTACCGAGCTTAAGAAGGCAAAGTGGCAGATTGCACTTGGTAGGTCCCCGTGGTCGAATGTGATGGTGCGTGGTACACAAGTGAATATTTCAGAAACCACCATCAACCTTTTCCTGTTTGGGCCAGATAACCAAGCTCCCCTAGATGCCAAATTCATGGACAGACACTTGCAGATTATAGATGAGGGGCGAACGTCCGACTCGATATCTCGGGCTGAACTGTTGGGATGGGTTGCCAAACAAGTTGCCATTGAGGGGGCGGCAACACCTTGGGTTACAAATCCCAAGTGTCCTATCGCCAAAGCATCTTTGACATTTGCTGCAAAATTCTGGTGGTCGGTGGTACGGGCCTGGCTGAGGCCCACAAGTAACAACAATTTACTCCAACCTTCTCATGCCTCTCTGATAACATGCCTGATGTCCTGATACGAGGTCAACGTGGGACAAATCATTGCCTTGGAGATGTAGGACTAGGCCTTATCTAAGAGTGCTGGCATGCCTTTCCCGTGTTTGGTTCATAGCCTTCGCCAAATAGGTCGGTGTTCCTACTACTCACTTTTTGGACTAGAAATTAGCTCCCAAGGGTGTGGGCAACATTTCCCTGATGAAGGATGTCCAGAACCCTCTCATGACGGGGAGAACACATTCACTAGGGGGCTTGACAAACTTCCCTCCACCACCTCCACAGTAGCCCTTACCATTCGAGGACTACACCACTGCCCCACCATTAGACATGACTTTTGAGAGACCCGAGGGTAGCAGTGCAAGTCCTCTGGTATAGAAAGGGTATGCATATGTGCCCTATGAGTTCTTGGCCAGAATGGTGGTAGACCAGCGACAGACTCGTGCCATCCTAGATCAGATAGTAGAAAGGATTCCGCATGTGGTCCAGTCTCACTCATAGTGGGCGGTGGACCAATGTAACAAAGTTCTGTTTACTCGAATCACTGCCTTGAAGGGCCAAGTCACCACTTTGGAGGGATACTTCCTCAATATTTTGGGAGTATGTCCGGGGACGAAATTAAAAATCAGGTTCAGACAGTGAATGATATGAAGGCCCAGATTACTCAGCTGACTGCATAGTATCAGGCCCCAGCACCGACTCCACCTCCGCAATCTTGGATGGGCCTGTTCAATGCCCCATAGCGCCTGTTCTGGATGAGATGTGGGGCGTTCTAGCTGCCCCAACTGTTGCATCTATGTCACCTACTTATCATCCTAGGAGAAAGGACAAGGGTAAGTAGCGCGGCCACCAAAGTAGTCCTCCCCTTGACCCACAAAAAGAAGAAGAACAGTAGATGGACAAGGTCGCTAGAGCCCAGCACTGCGCAGCAGCCGAACAGGTAGAACGAGAGTGGCCAGCCGCAGAGGCAGAACAGATAGGAGCCCCTGGTAGCACATTTGGATCGGGTGCTACATACGCTGATAGAGACCTCCCAGGAGGGTCTGGTCCCACTAACATGCTGACGCCTAGATCTTCCCAGGTATGTTCTATCCCATATCTATTCATTTACTCGTATTATGGTGTAGTAAGGATATTACACTGTCGTTTTGGAGGGGGTGGGGCATCCTGCCACTTGAGAGTTGTTCTTGCCATATTTCTTTTCTCTCAGGTGTATTATCTAGTAGAAATGACATGTTTAGGTCATAATATTTGTGTAAATATAAGTGTTTACAGAAGTCTAGGGTAGCCTGTGTGTTGGTCTTTGTAATGTCCCATATTGACAATGGTAAAGTTATATGTGTTTGCATCTCACCCTTTCTAACTTGTATGATTGCTGGAAAGTATTGTATGTTTATGGTTGGCATTCTGTTGAATGAAGTATGTCTATATGATTTAGTACTAATTAGTGTAGAAGATGTACCATGTGTGTGTGAGCTAATTTCATAATTCAGTCGACACGCTTGTGAGATATAATTTACCTGGTTAGTCCCACTAAAATAATTGAATGACTGGATTAGGAAATGATCTTAGGCCCTTGTTGTTGACTAGTCATTTAGCCAAAATTGACTAACCAAATGAAATTGCCCCTCTTGAACCAAAAATTGAGCCTAAATGGACCCTTTCTTTGAAATCACCCAAATTCACTTCCCCAATTTATCTGTTGACCTTTGTTTTGGCCCTGGTCTCTCCAAGGACATTGCAAACCTTTGCCTAGGTCAAAATCCTCAGTTGAGGATGGCTTAGATCGGCCTTGGTCTCTTAGAAAGATATTGTGAACCTTGACCTAAGCCAAAGGCTTAAGTTAAGGGTGGCTAGTGTAGGGGAAACAGAAAAATAAGTGTGGAAAAGAATCAAGTGATAAAAGGAGAAAACGAAATGGGTTGTGACCATGAGCAAAATGAATTAGCTAAAACAAAGAATAAAAATGAGTAAATGAGCACGAAAATCACTCCCAGTACTATAGAAAGTCAGAGAAATGGGGGAAGTAAGTGTTCGAGACCAAAGAGCAAATGGTTGAGTTGAAGAAAGTGTCTAGAAGAGGCCATTTAGTCACTTTAGTCCTAAATATACCTCACCCGAGCCCAAGCCTATGATACAAGCCGCAAAAGTCCTAATGTGATCCTAAAAAGGCCATTCAAGAGATAAGATGGTGAACAGAAGGGCCAGTTTATGATTGATACGGGTGTGTCCAATGAAAGTCATTTTTGAGAGTGAGTGACTATATTCCAATATCAATTTTACATGCTTACGTTGAGTGTGGGACTTCTTTGTGGTGAGGGCGCTATATTTTGCATTAGTTGGTTGCTAACTCAAATGTGGTGTCTTTATTCCTGATCATATGGGACTGACCATGCATGCATGATGTTTTCCTTAATCTTTGTAGGTCTATTTGGGGTGTGAGCACATTCTTAAACTTGGTAGCGGGGCATATGTGTTGAAAATTGTGGGGTGATCATAGTCTGAGTGAGCACATGTGTTTATGTGGTGTTTGGTTGAGTCGATGTTTCTTGAGGACAAGCAATCATTCTAAGTTGAGGGTGCTGATGAGTCATAGAAATATGACTCTTATAACGCTTTAAACAAGGGATTTTTGCGCACTCTCAAGCAAATTTGTTAGTTTAATATTTGTTTTTGAGATTTTTCAGAAAAAATGACTAAGGGATGGAGAAATTGGTATACTATAGAAAAAGGATGAAAAAAAGTGCAAAGAGGAGGAAAAAAAATAGAACCAAGTGTGGGCACAAGGGGACCTACATGGCTCGTGTACTTCCACACGGACTGTGAGGCCTGTCGTGGCCTCACACTTGGTGGTTGATGGCAATTATGAGGAGAAAAAGCAAGGTGCAAGCGATGAAGTCACATCCTGTAGCACATTTCACGAACTATGGGAAGTGTGACGGGTCATTCCAAGTGTCGTTAAAGTGAAGTGATTAGCCATTACTGTCGAATGTTGAAGACTTCGTGCTATGGGGTGGGAGGCGGGACTTATCACGGGCTGTATGATCAACCACGGTCCATGACTTGGCTCGTGACGTCAAGAGGAGCTGGAAAATGTTAAAGGCCTCTTAAACTCACACGGCCCGTCTATTGGCACATGAAAAACTGGTTGGAATTGAAGTAAAGTACAACCACACTGACCATTTGATGGTCCATCTACCATCTCGCAGGTCGTGTGGTGGCTAGGGCCCATACCGACGTGGTCTTTCCTATTTTGAATCGGATTAGGTTTTCCTTGTATATAAATAGTCTTTTTATTTCATTTTTACTTAGTCTTAGACAGTTAGAGATAGAAAACACTGAAAACACTATTTTCCTTGAGATTTCACAAACCTTTGGGATTTTGCTTATCTTGTTTAAGATTGTAACCCATGGATTCATTGATTCTCTAATAGTAAGTCATTTATTATGAATTCCTTTTATCATTGTGGGCTTTCATTCTTAAATATATTAGGCTAAACCCACAACTAAGGTTTTGGGAACCATGACAAATTAATAAGATAGGCGAATATGGGATAAATCTTGGGATTGATTAGTGTATATATTGTTGTAATCTTCATTATAATTTTTTTCTTAATGAGTTGACGCATTAGGGTAAGCCTTTATTCATTACATGCTCGAAAGGTATGTTTTGATTAGGAAAAGAGTTCTACGATAAAAATTTGGAGTTTTAACCTCGTCTAAGTACTTGAGACCGACAAGTGAGAGTATCCTGGGATTGAGAATAAGGGTTAGTACGTATACATTCTGAGACCGAAATATGATGAATGTTATGCATCTAAGAAGGGCCAAGAGGTGAATTAGATGTTATATAACTTGTTAGATCTTATATACGTAATCATGAATGAGTTTACCTCTAGATTTGGCTAACGCATTAGATGTCACGGGGAACACAATCCTAGATGCACATAAATTGTTTGAAATCTAGTATCCTTGCACTCATTTATTATTTTATTTTAGTAACTTAGTTAGAAAAAACAAAACCCCCCATTTACTTTATGCATTTTTGTTTCGGGAATAGATATTACGTCTGAAAGCAGCGCTAATAGATATATTCTCATGCATTTCCTGTGGGATCGACCTCAACTCTGGTTGAGTTCTATGTTTGATCAGCGACCACTTTACTGTTCCTTTTGGAGAGAAAATTCGGGCGTATCAAAAAATATCTCCAAGACTTAACCAAATATCTCATACCAAATTCAAGGATTTCAAACTAAACTTTTAACTGAAGGATTCACTTCAAGCTCTAAGTTTCCTTCAACCTCATCTCAAGAAAACCCAAATCTGAGGTATGTGGTTTTGATCTATTGGGTCCTTTCACCCATGGAGCACAATCTTCCTTTTTTAAGAAAATTGCATGTTTTCAAGTTGTATCATCTATGAGTATCTCTTATTACGGATTATGAACATAAATTATACTGGGGTTTTATGAAATGTTTAATGATTATGCATGACTATCTATTTCAGGCTCACACCATGAATTAGTTTTGTCTATTGAGACTATGCATGTTTTGAGCTATGAAACTATGACCTATTATAAGTTTTGATGATGGATTTCAAGGTACCCTATATGAGGGTTTTACTACATGTTGGTGGGTTGATTTGCATTAAGTTTTCTCATCTTATTTCACTCCCAAATTGCATGATTTTGAACTAGTATCATGCTCACCAAGTGTTTGATAAAATGTCAAGTCAAAGATTCTCAAGTTATTGATGATCTATTACATGATTTACAAGTCAAGTGACTTTATGATGATTAAGGGCTTCCATGTATGCGTTGAATTCATGAAAAGTATATATGATATTACAAGTATCAAGTTAAGCCTTATTTCAAGATTTTTACCCTTGTGAGCTATTCATGTTAAAGCATAAGATAATGTATGATTGTTATTTACCTTCATGTTCAAGTTAGGCTCACTACTAGAGGTCAAGCATGTTTATGAGCTACTCAAGTCATGTTATCATGTCTCTTATAAGTTATTCATATTATGACTAAATTATAATTATTTCAAATATTCCATGGGATTAGACATAGCATCGATTGTGGTTTAAGGGGGCTCGACTCAAGGGGTTCTTATATAAAATCTTAGTCTCTAAAATATGTGCCACCATAGGTTATACATGCTCTCTTTTATGGCTTTCTAGTGGATCCATCTAGTTATACCATAGCTTGTCGAGGGGGTGACATGCCTCGATCACCTTGACAAGGGATTGACATGCCTCAGATTATTCATTGTGTGGCTACCATGGCAAGTAGATCACACCTTGTCAAGGGGGTGACATGCCTCAATCACCTTGTTGAGGGAGTGACATGCCTCAACACCTTACCAAGGTGGTGACATACGTTAGATTCCAAGTAGTAGCTCGCTTAGTCTATGTTGGTTAAGCTCTCTTCCCACAAATATATCATGTACTATGCAAGTTGAATGTTTTATAAGCATGTTTTACTAAAATCATTGATCATGCATGCCATGTTGAGATGTTATATATCCATTGCCTATGATTATCCATTTTAACTATATTGTCTTATGTCTTGTTGCATTGCATCCCGCATACTTAGTACATTCAAATATACTAACGCATACTCTATGCCTACATAATATTACCATGTAGGGACCGGAGCACATTTTGATCATCCTCTACGTGGCTAGTTGATACTTCGGAGATAAGCTTTGGTGAGTCCTTAAGTCCGAGGACGCTATCTATATTATTCTTGCTATTTTAAGACTTCTTTATATTGAATGCTTATTATTATGAGGGTGAGTCTGGAGAGTGTACCCCCGCTCCATTCCATGTTAAAGGTGTTTTTGGATATTATGATGTGCTTATGCTTGAGCTTGACTTTTTTTATGCTTTAATAATTATCAAAGACTTCCCTTAGTTCGGGTTCCCTTTTTATTATATTTCTTGTTGTTGTTTATTTTGCTTCCGCGACCAAGGATGTGTGAATGATATGCTGAGAGGCTTGTTTGGGGTCCCCTTCGGGTTCCCCATTCGCCTTATCACGCCTAGGCCCTAGGTACAGGTCATGACAACCTTGGTATCAGAGCACTAAATTGTTAATGGTTCTTGGAAATCCAACACACCATGTCTATTAGAGTCTTATTCATGGTTGTGAAGCGCGCCACAATAATGAATGGGAGGTTGTGAAGCGTTTTAGGAAATGTTTCACTTCTTCATGATCTATGTCATGTGGTAGAGCTAAGTCCTCTAAGGTTATCACTGATTCCTAACCATTACATTTCAAAATATGTCTCAAGTCCTTCAAAATGGTGGATAGGTTGGTGACCATCTCTCACTTGAGGGTTAACTTCCCAACAGTGACATGTCAAATACGGAGGTTTGTAATGCTCTATGGTTATTGGCTAAGGTTGTAACCGCTCAACTCAATCAACAAGTGGGTGCTCCCAAGACTTCAAAGGATAAAAAGAAGGAAAGGGAGGCTAAGAGGGCCCGAGTTGGTAGTGTCTCATCTTCTACATGTCTATCGATTCTCAAGTACAAGAAGAAAAGTATCCCTTTTGCCACTTGTCAAGGGTGTGGCAAGGAGCATCAAGGAAGATGTTTGGTGGGCACCGAAGGTTGTTTCAAGTGTGGCGGTGTTGGGCATAAGATGAGAGATTGCTCAGTGGCCTCAAAGGAAGGGAGAAAAAGGTCTCAATTTGAAAGTAGGCTTCCATATGCTAAGCCTAGTGGCAAATGTAGGGAAACCCATCCTAAGTCCCCAAAATGTGGGAGAAATTATAGTCGCGCATGTTGGAGGAACACGGGTGCATGCTTTTTGTATGGCAAGATAGGCCACAAGGTTGTTGATTATTCATATGCTCAAAGGAAGGACAAAGGTATTGGTGTTCAAACTTCTCTTACGTGTAACAAGTGTGGGAGGTACCATCTAGGAGGTTGTTTGGCTGGTTTGAGTGCATGTTTCGAGTATGCCGCAAAGGATCATAAGTCGAGACATTGTCCATGGGTTGCTAGGGATTATGACGATAATCGTCGATGTTCCTAACCATACCCCTATGGGGGTCACTAGACTCGGCATGGTGCTTCATAGGTGTGTTAAAGGTTTTGACTATTATGTGTATGCATTTATAGATCTGGGTGCCACTCTTTCTTTTATTACCCCTTTTATTGCCAAGAAGCTTTATGTGAGTCCTTAATTGGTGTGTGAACCGTATGAAGTGTCTACCCCCATTGGTGAGTTCATTGTTGCTAGAAGAGTCTATAGAAATTATCATGTGTCCATACTGCATAAAGTCTTGCCTTGTGATTTTGTTGAATTAGATATGGTAGATTTTGATGTCATTCTTGGGATGGATTGGTTGCATGCATATTATGCTTCTATTGATTGTAGAACCTGTAGGGTTAAACTCCAATTCCCTAATGAGCCCATCCTTGAGTGGGAAAGTCGTGATGTGGTGGTCAAGGGTAGATTCATTTCTTGTCTTAAAGCCCAAAAGTTGATTTCTAAGGGTTGTCTATATCACTTTGTGAGTGTTAGGGATGTTGAGTCCAAATTCCTTCCTATTGAGTCTGTTCTGGTGGTTAATAGTTTTTTTACGTCTTTCTTGATGAGCTTCCCAGTGTTCCTCCCGACGGAACTGAAGGTGTTAAAGGAGCAATTGAGGGATTTATTGGAAAAGGGTTTCATAAGTCCTGGTAAGTCACCTTGGGGTGCACCAGTGTTATTTGTGAAGAAAAAGGATGGTTTCTTTAGAATATGCATTGATTACCAGCAACTTAATAAAGTCACCATAAACAACAAGTATCCTCTACCAAGGATTGATGACCTTTTTGATCAACTTCAAGGGCTAGTCACTTTTCTAAGATATATTGTCGGTCTGGATATCACTAAGTGAAAGTGAGGGAGTCTGATATTCCCAAGATGAATTTTCGGACTAGGTATGGGCACTTTGAGTTTGTGGTCAGGTCCTTTAGATTGACTAATTCACCAGCTATATTTATGGATCTCATGAATAGGGTCTATAAAACCCACCTTGACATGTTTATGGTGGTCTTTATTGATGATGTCTTGATTTATTCCCATAGTGAGAGGAGCATGTGAATCATTTGAGGGTGGTGTTGCAAAGTTTGAGGGATGAAAGGTTGTATGCTAAATATGAAAAATGTGATTTTGGTTGAAAAGAGGTTGCATTTTTGGGGCATGTGGTGTGGGATGATAGCATTAAGGTGGATCCTAAGAAGATGGAGGTGCTCAGGAAGTGACCTAGACCTTTGACTCCGTCGAACATTAGGAGTTTCTTGGGTTGGCAGGTCATTACTGGAGGTTTGTGAATGGTTTTTTTTCAATTGCTTCCCCTATGACTAAGTTGACCCAAAAGAAAGCAAGTTTGTTTGGACCGATGAATGTGAAAAGAGTTTTCAAACCTTGAAAGATAAGCTTATCTCTGCTCCTATCTTGGCTCTGTGGGAGGGTTGGAAGGATTTGTGGTTTATTGTGATTCTTCAAAGATTGGCCGGGGGTTTGAGATGAATGAAGTTGAAAATAGTGGTATAGTGGTGGTTAAGGATTCCAAATCTTTGTTGATTGAGGAAGTCAAGTCAAAACAAGACCTTGATCCGCTTTGTTAGAGTTAGAGGCCTTGGTAAAGGATGGTAAAGTGGGGGTTTTCTCCCAAGGGTGAGATGGTACCCTTCGGTACCAAGGTAGGTTATGTGTGCCTATTGTTGGTGACTTGAGGGAGTTGATATTGAAAAGGACTCATGTTTCATCATATTCTATTCTTCCTGATTCCATGGGAATGGATAGAGACTATGGGGAGGTATCTTCGTGAGGTTGGTGTGATGGCTTTGCTAGTACCAAATTTGGTTATGGGAGTTTTGGAGGAGATAAGGTTGACAAGAGAGAGATTTGAGAAGGCTCAAAGTAGGCAAAAGTCAAATTCTGATATGAGAAGGAAAGAACTTGTGTTTAAGATTGGTGATTGGGTTTAATTGAAGGTCTCACCCATAAACGGAATGGTCCGGTTTGGCAAGGAAGGTAAATAGAGCCCAAGGTTTGTAGGGCCTTATAGAAGTTCGAGGAGATTTGGTAAGGTTGCATATGAAATGGAGTTGCCCATAGTTATGAATATGGTTCATCCGATCATCCATGTGTCTATGTCGAGGAGATGTATTGGTGACCTACGTGCCATAGTGCCCATGGAGGTTGTGGGCATTGTAGAGGATAATTTGACCTATGAGGAGGTCATCAGTTGAGATATTGGATAGGCAAGTAAACGCTGAGGAACAAAGATATAGCATTCGTTAAGATCCTTTAGAGGAATCAACAAATTGAAAGTGCCACTTAGGAAGCCAAAAATGGACATGAGGAAGCGATACCTATAACTCTTTCACTCTATTTAAGCCTAACATAATAAATTAAGTCCAATCTATGATTTCAAGTTATAAGTTTCAACCCTCATGTCATCTTGCATGCATTCATGTTTTTGATAACAAGTTTATGGTGATTTTTGACATTTATATTGACATTTTTGAAAATGATGTTTAAGTGTATTTGTTGCATTCATGGCAGGCTGAGATCTTCATAATTACTTCTTTCATGCATGATTCTTAGACATTCGGGGATGAATGTTCCCAAGGGAGAGATATTGAAATACCCCACATGTGCTTCGGAAAGCCCCATAATCATAATTTTCATATATCCCAAAAATTTATGCGTGATATAAAAAATCTGACTTCATATTCTCGATCACGGGGAAAAATTGAGTGGGAAATGGATATAACCCAGATTTTAGAGGACCCGTAGCGAAAAATAATTTCAGCTAATTTACGATTTCCATATAGAATCCCTGCCCTAGCCGCAATGCACCAGGGGCGCGGAGCAGTAAATTTTCTTCTTCGCGTTAGGTCTGTATCGCGTACCTAATGCAAACAAGTACAAAAATTTTCTTAGTTTTTCTTATGCGACCAAGGTCATTGGGGTCATAGCCCCACACGCACTAAAAAGTGAAATCACCCATACTTAGCCATTTTTCAACTCTATATCACTCAAAACCCTCACAAAAGCCTCTCCAAGACTTAAACAAATATCTCATACCAAATTCAAGGATTTCAGGTTTAACTTTGGAACTGAAGGATTCACTTCAAGCTCTTAAGTTACCTTCAAGCTCATCTCAGGAAAACCCAAGTTTGAGGTATGTGGGTTTCATCTATTGGGTCCATTCATCCATGGAGCCCAATCTTCTTTTTTTTTTATGAAAATTGCATTTTTCAAGTTATATCATCTATGGTATCTCTTATTATAGATTATGAACATAAATTATGTTAGGGTTTTATGAAATGTTTAGTGATTATGCATGACTATCTATTTCAAGCTTACACCATGAATTGGTTTTGTCTATTGAGACTATACATGTTTTGAGCTATGATACTATGACCTATTATGAGTTTTGATGATAAATTTCAAGGTACCCTACATGAAGGTTTTACTATATGTCGTTGGGTTGATTTGCATCAAGTTTACTCATCTTATTTCACTCTCGAATTACATGCTTTTTGAACTAGTATCATGAACCCACCAAGTATTTGATAAAATGTCAAGTCAAAGATTCTCAAGTTATTGATGATCTATTACATGATTTATAAGTCAAATGACTTTATGATTATTAAGGGCTTTCATGTATATGTTGAATTCATTAAAAGTATCTATGATGTTGCAAGTATCAAGTTAAGTCTTATTTCAAGATTTTTACCTCTTGTGAACCATCCATGTTAAAACATAGGATTATGTATTGTTATATACCTTCATGTTCAAGTTAAGCTCACTACTAGAGGTCAAGCAAGTGAAACGACCCCAAAAAATGCCCAAAAATGTGCCTCAGAAGTGTCCGGAATCGTAATTTTCATTTATCTCAAAATACGTGCCTGATATCGAAAATTCGACTTCATATTCATAATTAGGGGGTCAAATTGAGCGGGAAATGGGTCTAACCCTGATTTTAGAGACAAAAAATCACAATTTCATTTTTCCTAAAATCAAATTCCAGTGAATTATTCCCGCCCTTGGCCAGAGTGTATTTTCTGTCTAGTTTTTATATCGGTCCAAGACTTTTGGGTCTTAGGCCTAAGTATTGCCATGCGTGAAAATATCTATACTTTGTCATATTTCACCTTATATCATACAAGACATTCCCCAATACTCACGCAAACACTTAGACAAATATTTCACCCCAAAATTCAAGTCCAAAAACTCATATGGATCTTAAGGTTCTCATTCAAGCTTCAAGTCTCTGTTTCCAATCTTCTTTAAGAATTCTCCAAAGTCAAGGTATGTGGGTTTCAACCATTGGATCCTTTCATCCATGGTGCCCAAGCTTCTTTTTTTACCTACAATACATGTTTCTAAGTTGATTTTAGATATGGATTTTCTACTATGAATTTGACTATGAACTATTTGGGGTTTCATGAAAGTGTGACTATTTAAACATGTGTTGAGCTATGAATCTTAGATCTATCTTGAGATTTGATGAAGGGTTGTGATTTATATTTCATGATGGTATTACCAAGTGTTGGTGGGTGGCTCTATTGAATTTACTTGCATGATTTCACTCTTAATTTTCATGGTTTTACTCTAGCATTGCACATCCACCAAGTGTTTGATAAAACATCCGATTAATGTATCTTGTGTTGTTGAAAGCCTAATGTTTCGCATATGAGATATGTGACTCTATGATGATGAAAGGGTGATGTGGATGAGTTATTTTCATGAGAAGTGTGTATGTGTTGTTTTCATAAGAAGTATGTATGAGTTGTTGTCATGAGAAGTGTTGTTGTCATGAGAAGTATGTATTGTGTTGATGTCATGAGAAGTGTCTATATGTTGTTGTCATGATAAGTATCTATTGTGTTATGAATTGACCATAGCCAATCGGGTGGTGATGCCTCAATAACCTAGATGGGGGTGGTATGTCATCAACCAGAGGGGCTGGTACCTCAATCGTCTCGGATAGGGTGGTATGTCATCAACCAATTGAGGGGTAGGTACCTCAATTGTCTTGGATGGGGGTGGTGAGCCATCAACCAATTAAGGGGTTGGTACCTCAATCTTTTCAGACGAGGGTGGTATGCCATCAACCAATTGAGGGGTTGGTACCTCAATCACTTCTAAGGGGTGGTCTATCTTAGATTCTAAGTACTAACTATGTTGCCTATCCATTGTTGTGTTGCATCCTACATACTTAGTACATTCAAACGTATTAACGCATACTTTTGCCTAAATGATATCACCATGTAGGAACCAGAGCCCCACTTGATCATCCTTCTCCTCCACGTGGCTAGTGAGATTTCTCTACAAAGTTAGTGGTGAGTCATCAACTTTGGGGACATTGACTTTGATCATACGCTATGTATAAAGACTCTCTTTCCTTTTTATTGTATACTTGACTATGAGGGTAAGCTCAGTTGCTTGTCTTGGGCCCTGCTAAGTTTTATGGTTAGATGTATTGTTGGACATGTTATGTATAATGCTATGAGCTTGACACTCTCTTGACTCTATGATGTTTTATGCTATGAAAGATGCCCCTTAGCCTTGGTTATCCCTATTTACTATCTCTTATTGTTATTTTATTGCTTCCGCGCCCAGGGATGTGTAATGATATGTTAAGAGGCTTGTTTGAGGTCCATTCGAGTTCCCCATACGTCGTGTCATGTCTAGGCCCTAGGCTTGGTCCGTGACAGCATGTTTATGAGCTACTCAAGTCATGTTATCATGTCGCTTATAAGTTATTCATGTTATGATTAAAGTATGATTATTTCAAATATTCCATGGGAATAGACTTATCACCGATTGAGGCTTAAGATGGGGGCTCGACTCAAAGGGTCCTTATATAAAGTCTTAGTCTCCAAACTATGTGCCACCATAGGTTATACATGATCTCTTTTATGGCTTTCTAGTGGATCCATCTAGTTATACCACACCTTGTTGAGGGGGTGACATGCCTCGATCAACTTGACGAGAGAGTGACATGCCTCGGATTATTCATTGTATGACTACCATTGCAAGTAGACCACACCTTGTCGAGGGGGTGACATGCCTCGATCACCTTGTTGAGGGGGTTACATGCCTCAATCACCTTACCAAGGGGGTGACATGCCTTGGATTCCAAGTAGTAGCTCGCTTGATCTATGTCGGTTAAGGTCTCTTCCCATACATATATCCTATACTATGCAAGTTGTATGTTTTACAGGCATGTTTTGCTACAAGCATTGATCATGCATTCCATGTTGAGATGTTATACATCCATTGCCTATGATTATGCATTTTGACTATATTGTCTTATATCTTGTTGGATTGCATCCACATACTTAGTACATTCAAACGTACTAACGCATACTCTATGCCTACATGATATTACCATGTAAGGATCAGAGCACCTTTTGATCATCCTCCACGTGGCTAGTTGATACTTTGGAGATAAGCTTTGGTGAGTCCTCAAGTCCTAGGACACTATCTACATTATTCTTGTTATTTTGAGACTTCATTATGTTGAACACTTGTAATTATGAGGGTGAGCCCGGAGAGTGTCTTGGCCCCCATCATCATTCCATGTTAGAGGTGTTGTTAGATATTATGATGTACTTATGCTTGAGTTTGATTCTTTTATGCTTTAATGTTTATCAAAGACTTCCCTTTAGTCCCGCTTCTCTTTTTATTACATCTCTTGTTGTTTATTTTGCTTCCGCGACCAAGCACTACTGGAAATTTGCTCTATTGCAATGCCCTCAAAACCGTTGCAATAGATGGAAAAATCGTTGCCTCAGGTCTATTGCAACGGTTTAGGAGTCTGTCACATCTTATCGCGCAGAATAACCAAATGCAACGGTTTTTTTGTAACGGTTAGTAAACCATTGCAGTAACCTCTGTATCACAACGGTAGTGGAGTTGTTGCAATAGCACTATATATTGAGACTATTCGTATTTTCAGTTGCCACGGTTAATAACCTTGTGATAACATGTGCGACCTAAATTATAGCAATTGTAACGGTTGTTTTACTCAATAGGCACGGTTTATAACTGTTGCAATAATAATTTGTGAAATATATTATAGCTACTGCAATGGTTTGTGATAAAGTATTTCAACAGTTTATCTAGGCTCGCTTTGGTTTATATTACAATTATTGAGGAATAACAAAAAGCTTTTAACAATATTGTTTGACAACACAAGTTAAGATACATAAGTTTACAAATATTCAAAATAAAAGATTCCTGGAATCCTAAGTTTTAGTAGCAAATCTTCACCAATTTCTTCTACCCTTTATCCATTTTCTCCACCTACAAAACATGATAATCAATGATTTAACAAAAAGAGAACACTAACTTGGATGACAACGAAATTCAAATGTGATCCCCCTCTTTTCAAGATTCAAAGTCATGAGTAAATACATTAGAGTACATAAAGAATATGATGGAGAGAACCAACATGATCAAGTACGTGCAGTAGACTGATAAATCGAAGAGTGACATGGCTACTACAAATGGATAGACTTTTACGAAGTTTGTTCCCCCCATCTCTTGCAAATGGCCAAATGCAACAGGAAATGTTCTAGTAGAATCAAGATAGCACCAACACAAAAACATAAGAAAATATGTTTTCTTTTTAAGAAAGACCTATTTTTAAGCTACTTCTACCGCAATTCCACTTTAAACCGATTAAAACAAGGACTAAATACTAACGAAAGAGAATGATTATTCTCATTTTCTCATTTATGTCAAATCGAGTACAAGCCAACTTGCAGATAAACTGACCACTCTACTAGCATTGCTTATCCATTATCTCCTACGCAGGTACAGGTTAACACTACCAACCAAATACAAATTAATGGGAAGGAGTTCATCTATACCCATCTATCTCTTATACATTCAACCTAGGTTCCTATGGTTGTTACTTCAAATCACCTCCTGGAGGGAAGGGCTGCAATACATAATTATTAAATATCGTACAACATAACATGTTAATCCATTCTTCAGAATACAAATTTTTTTTTTGCCAAATGATTTATTCTTATTGCAAGTCCAGTGTAGACTCTATTCTTTCATGGAACTAGGAGGAACACTTTGTTTAAATTAACAAGCTAAAAAAATGCAAAACATGTTTTTATAAATGGTTCACATAAATCACACAATATAAAAATGTAAGTTCAGAGAGAGACAGACCTCTCTGGAAGTCGGGCAGCTGAACTTTGACAGGCAACAGATATATCTATAGATTCAACGTAGGGTTATATTCTTACACAAGTCTTAGTATGAGAAAAAAACACTTCTAAAAGTTTTCCTTTATTTAAATAGTTAGAGAACTACTTTATCAGCGTTTGAAGAATACTGACATGAGTAAATCTAGAGAACAAAATTATAACCAAGAAATCTTTGAGGGGCAATGGGGAATAGTTTTGTATCGATGGATAAGTAAATCTAGAACTTATGCACTTCAGCAGTAGATTTTTTCAATTTGAACCACAATTTGTAACATTACAAAGCAATTGGTTGTATATATATGCAGGACACCTATATATAGAGGCTAATTATAAAACTAACATAGATGTCCACGTCCTACGTATAAATGCTGGTGTTGCTTAAGAGAAAAACAAGTAGAAATTCAGCAACCAACAGACATATTAAAAGGAGAAGGACAAAGGAAAATAAAGGAAGAGAAATTATCAACTTAAACAACTGATGTCATCAACAACTATTGCATCAGCTAACTTATCACATTTAGCATCTAGCCAGCTACAAATCTCCAGTGGAAGCAATCTCTAGTATTCTGCCATGTTCTACAAGGGCAGATTGATAAACATCTATGGACATACAGAACAAACATGTAATAACCAGATGAATAGTGATTCCATATTTGTAGATAATTCGCTTATAACAAGCAATCAATACATCATAAAGCATACAAATAAGATAGCCATAAAGATAACTACATCATCTTATTGAATAATTAACAAGTAAAAAAAAATTCACAACAACCATGAGGTTATCTACATCAATCAAATAGGTATATACCACAGATGACATCTGATGTAGTTGAGTTTGCCATAAATACGCAAGTGTAACTCCAAGGAAGCGATTGGGAACACCACAAATATCTGATTAAGTAGCATAAGTTGTACTAGTAGTAAAAGCACTGCTTGCTGCAGGAACAACTCCAATTGCAGATGCATTGGCTTGATAAGTTGAGTTTGAGATAGAACTTAATGTAACGTTGGTTCTTGTGTTATCAGAAGCCTTATATCATAAAAAGAAGCATCATAGTCAACCTAGCTAACCAAGCTTAGATGTAACACCCCACATCTTACAGTACTAGTACAATGAAAATGAAACGTGATATGGTTTGGTCAAATTAACGCCCATTTAAAAAGTACTCAGATTTCATGTTATAGGGGATATGTGCATCTAACGCTTAAGAGGGTCGAGTGTATACATGTTTTGTGTCAATTGAGGAGACAACGGCCTTAAATGAAGTAAGAGAATTGAGGTGCTTGTAGGACTTAAGAAGTTAGCAGGTGAGTCACCTACTTGCTTAGCTTAAATTGCTAGCTAAACGGAGACAAGGCCCGACGTCGAATTTGTTCAAGTCCGATTATGAATAAAGTCTGAGTTAAGGGTGTAACTTTAGCCGATGTTTTAGCATCATAGATGGACTATATGTTCATCTCAAGGAAGATATTAAAAGGGCCCAAATACATCACAATTTCTTGGATACTTTAGGACCAAGCTAATTAAGAAGAAAGCTGAAAAAATGGGCAGCAATGGCCCAACCAATTTGGAGCCCCATAAGGCCCAAGTGAAAGGGGCAAGGAGCTGCATCACCAACTTGGTGAAGTAAGGCTGAGAATACCTTAGTAAGTAAGCCAAAATCCCACTTTAAAAGGGTTAAAGTAGCTCCCATAAGTCACTCTTTAACTTGACCAACAAAAATCAGATTGCTCTCCAAAGTTTTCTCTCAACTTTTTTTGACTTTGTAAAGCAGCCAAACGACTTTTTTAGGGTTCTTAAGGAGGCCCTCAACCTTGAAGGTAAAGGTAAATGATTATAGTTGTGTGTTTAATAAGGTTTCTTCATGAAAAACAAGAGACTATGTTGGTTAGGTATATGCTAAAAAATTCTAGACAGCATGTGTCCTAAAGATTGTTGTGAATTTTTCTTGTTGTTCAAGAGACTTTTCTCTTCTTAGTTGGTTGTATTATGAACTAATACTTGTGTAGTTAACAAAAGTTGGTTTTATAGTAATGTAACCAGGCTGCTTCACCACTTTTACAGTCCACAAAAGTGAGTGCTTATATGATATCGCAATTGTGTTCTTAGTATGCACTTGTGGACTGTTGGATGGAAGGCTATTGCCTTACATCCTTAATGACTGATTTGTTACTATTTTGAGACTGGTTTAAGGCTGTTTGTATGTACAAATGTTATGGGAACAGTTTGGTTGAAGTTGGTAAAGGTTTAGAATCATCAACGTCGTAATGTAGCAAAGGGACATAACGTTATACCGCCTATTTGTATGTTGCATAGAATTGTTGTCCTGTGCTTTATGGACTGTTGTAAGGCTGCTATAGCACTAAAATAAGATGCACATGATGTGTATATGATAATGTGTATTATAAAATACGATTAGGGGCAGAAAGGTTGAAAGAATACTCTCGGGTTCATAATTATCCGCTTGCTGCCCGTGTGTGTTTTCCTTTTAAAATTGGGCTGCCAAGATGTATTTATTGGTTGTTAATGCTAGTTTTATCACCTACTATATTATAGATAAATATTTGCAGAAAGGGAAGGTAATCTTGACGTAATAGCGAGGTCGTACAGTGAAGTATGTAAGGCTACTTGATTTCATATTCTTTGGCATGAAACATAGATCCCTTCTTGGCACATAAAGGCACTTACCAACTCCGACACAATTATTAATAGTGTCTCCACTCTTTGACTTGTTCATATGCTTCCATACATAGTCACCTTCAAATGTGTATACATGTGTGTATACCAAGTTACATGGGTTCTTGTTGCTAAATAAAGTTCACGAATTGTTTCAACTCATACACATTTCATTATTTGTGTAACATACTCTTTTTATTGTCATATTATCTTGTATGATTATCTACATTTCACATACTACATATACAACCTTACAGCTCCAATATTGTGACCACCAAAAGAACCATCTCAAAGGTAATTGAAAGGTAAAGTATATTGTTTATTGATGGGTGGTAGCCCAAGGGGTGGAAGAATCACCTAGCCAGGGACGATCCTATCACGGGTGGTAGCCCGAGGGGTTAACGAAGAATCTAGCCAGGGATGATCCCGATATAGTTTTACCACTGATCAATTGGTCATTTGTATTACATGTTGTGCACAGATTATACAGTAAAGGTAAAGTAATATAAAGTATATGATCCTACAGTACAACTAAATGTGGTCTGTTATCTTACACCAGTGCATGGTCTCATTTGAGTTGTTACTTCGTATATAGTATTTCCTGCCTTACATATTCAGTACACTATCTCGTACTGACGTCCCTTATAGGGGACCTGCATTTCATGCTGCAGGTACAGGTGCTAGTAGATCTCCCCCAGTAGGAGTACAGGATATCCAGCTGTTGTTACCAAGCTCTAGGTTGCTTTGGAGTTTGTGCATCTACAGCTTATATTTTTGTATTGTATAGTTAGTCGAGGCAGGGCCTGTCCCGACCCTTATCAGATACCTTTTCTTATCTATAGGCTTGTCGACTATGTAAAAATTAAAGTGTGGTCAAGTCTTGTACGTTAACCACTGTGGCCCCAACAGCCTAGTCATATGCATTTCCTTTTGGCTTATTATCACTGTTTATTTTCTTAAGGGCATGTCAAATGTAGAAACACCTTATAATATGTATAGAAAGCGCATAGATACATGTCGGTTCTCCCGGGCCTTATCAGCAATGGGTGTTAGTCCGCCATAACGAGACGTTGGGCGTGACAGAATTGGTATCAGAGCGGGTCATCCTAGCGAGTCTACAAAGCTATGTCTATGTAGAGTCTTGTTTATCGATGTGTTGTGCACCACATTTATAAGCTGGAGGCTACGTGACATTTAGTGGTAGTTACTTTCCTTTTAGTCTTTGGATCGTGTCATAAAGCCAAGTGTAATAGGTGCATTATGTCTAACTCCTAAGTTGTATTGTACAGCAAGTATGTCAGAAACTAGACAAAACAAAGGTAAAGGGAAGGGAGTAGAAGTGGTGGTTGGTATACCCAGTTAGGTGAGACAACGAAATGAGGTTCGAGAGGAGTCTCTGTCACAGACATCTCCAACTCCTCCCGCTCCTGATGAACCCGGAAGTAGTGAAATTCCCCAGAACCACCTATTGATGCTACCGTGTAGGATTTGAGAAATGCAGTCTAACTATTGACCCGTATAGTGGCTGGCCAAGGTCAAAGATAGGAAGGTACAGGTGGTGCGAATAGGGAAGCTGGCACGAGGATATGTGATTTACTTAATTTGCACCCTCCATCCTTCACTGGGTCAGATTCTAATGAAGATCCCCAAGACTTTATTGATCAGATTCAGTGCACTTTAGATATTATGCATGTGAGTGGTACAGAAGCTGTCAAGTTAGCGAGATATAGGTTGAAGGGTATGGCTATATTGTGGTATGAAGCTTGGAAGCAATCTAAGGGTATAAATGCACCTACAACTACCTGGGAGGAGTTCAAAGAGGCATTTCTTGACCATTACTTGCCATTAGAGATCCGAGAGGCCCATGCAGATTAGTACTTAAATCTCCACCAAGGGAATATGAGCGTGAGGGAGTATAGCCTTAAATTTAATTCCCTGGCAAGGTATGCTCCTAATGTAGTTGCTACTATGGCAGATAGAGTTCATTGATATGTAGATAGTTGGATACGTATCTGGTCAGAGACTGTACCATTGCTTCCTTGAACAAAGACATGGATATAGTGAGAATGCAGGCTTTTGCACAGAAATTGGAGGATCAGAGGTAAAGGAGAAGGACACAAGAGTTAGAAAGGGCGCAGTCCAAGAGGGCCAGGTCTACTGGGCCATTTACACCACCCCAAGGTGAGCTTAGGCCTAAATTTTCTAATATACCACCAAGGCGATCATCCTCCTACTCTGCAGCCAGTGCTCCACCACAACAACTTCAAGGGCCTAGAAGTAATCAGTTTGGTCAACGAGGTGAGAGACAAGGTATACGGACAACAGGATATTTGGCAGGCCAACTAATGACTCCAAGGTAGCCTTGTACACAGCATGGTATATGTCGTGTTAGGACAGATGTTTGTTATTGGTGTGGTGTGCTAGGGCACATTATGAGATTGCCCGAGGAGACGTATGGATGGTATAGCACAATCTATTAGGTTAGTTATTGCATCATCATCATCAGTTCCTCCATTAGGTAGGGGTCAACGAGCACCTACAAGTCGTGGTAGAGGTGTTAGAGGGGTAGCTAGCTCTAGCGGAGTCCAGAATCACACTTATGCTCTAGGGAGTCGGTAAAATTTGGAAGCTTCACCCGATATGGTCACAGGTAAATTGTCCATCTTGTCACATAATGTATATGATTAATTGGACCTGGTTCTACACTATCATATATCACTCCACTAGTTGTTGGGAAGCTTAAGAGAACACCCAAATTATTGAACACACTATTTAAAGTGACTACACCAATCGATGAATCTATTATGGCTAGAAGGGTTTATTATGACTGTGTAGTAACTGTTTGTGATCGTGACACATTGGCTAACCTTATTGAGCTAGCAATGGTGGAATTTGATGTTATAATGGGTATGGATTGGTTAGTTTCTTGCTATGCCATCGTGGATTGCCCAACTAAGAGAGTATACTTCCACTTTCCAAATCAGGCAGTTCTTGAATGGGAAGGCAATATTGGGGCGCCAAAGAATAAGTTTATCTCTTATTTTAAGGCCAGAAAAATGGTATCTAAGGGGTTTATATATCATTTAGTTAGAGTAAGGGACATGGAGACGGAATCGCCAACTCTTCAATCAGTTCCAATAATGAATGAATTTGTTGATATACTCCCTGAAGAACTCCCAGGTTTACCTCCAGAGCGAGAAATAGATTTTGGTATTGACTTACTTCCAGGCACTCAATCTATTTCCATCCCTCCATATAGAATGGCCCCAGCAGAGTTACATGAATTGAAAGAGCAATTAAAAGACTTATTAGAGAAGGGTTTTATAAGACCTAGTGTGTCCCCTTTGGGTGCACCAATGTTATTTGTACGCAAAAAGGATGGTACCTTGAGAATGTCTATTGACTATCGACAATTGAATAGGGTGACAATTAAGAATAAATACCCTCTCCCAAGGATTGACGATTTGTTTGATCAGTTACAGGGTGCCAAATGCTTTTCAAAAATTGATTTGAGATCAGGTTATCACCAAGTGAGGGTAAAGGAGAAGGATATACCTAAGACTGTTTTCAGAACACGCTATGGTCACTTTAAATTTCTTGTAATGTCATTTGGGCTAACGAATGCACCAGCAGTTTTTATGGATCTGATGAATAGGGTATTTAAGCCATTCTTAGATGTGTTCCTGATAGTATTCATAGATGACATTTTGGTATATTCAAGATCAGAAGAGGATCACGCAAATCACTTACGACAGGTGCTACATGTTCATAGATGATCGACAATTGTATGTCAAATTTTCTAAATGTGAATTTTGGTTAACATCAGTGGCATTCTTGGGTCATATTGTGTCTAATGATAGCATAAGGGTTGATTCACAAAAGATAGAGACTGTGAAAGATTGGCCAAGACCAACGACACCCACAGAAGTTCAGAGCTTCCTACGTTTGGCAGGTTATTACAGGAGGTTTGTCGAAGGTTTTTCTTCTATTTTTGCACCCCTAACAAAGTTGACACATAAGGCGACCAAGTTCCAATGGAATGATGCATGTGAAAGGAGTTTCCAGGAACTGAATAATAAGATAACTTCTGCACCTATACTAGTACTTCTAGAAGGATCTGAGGGGTATGTAGTGTATTGCTATGCTTCAGGAGTTGGCTTAGGGTGTGTACTGACATAACATGGTAGGGTAATTGCTTATGCATCTAGACAACTGTGACCACATGAGAAAAACCATCCAACGCATGATCTTAAGCTAGCAGCAGTTGCGTTTGCTCTAAAAATATGGCACCACTATTTGTATGGGGTTCGCGTTGACATATATACTGATCATAAGAGCCTGCAATACATCTTTAAGCAGAAAGACCTAAATTTAAGATAGTAGAGGTGGCTAGAGCTAATAAAAGATTATGACGTTGATATACTATACCATCCAGGGAAGGCAAATGTGGTAGCCGATGCTCTGAATCGTAAGGAAATCATGAATACTGGTGATCAAGTTGTGGTAAGTCAAGGAGTGTCTAAGGATCTACGTCAGCTAGCCAATTTAGGAGTTCGCCTTCTTGAAACTCCAAAGGAAGTGGTTATTGTACATAATGCAGCAACATCTTCATTAGTAATGGAGGTGAAAGAAAAACAGTTCCAGGATCCCGTTCTACGACAGCTTAAGGAAAAGGTGAGTCAGGGTACGATAAAAGGCTTCGACCTTACACAAAATGGACTACTTTACTGCCAAAATAGATTGTGTGTGCCTGATATTAATGGATTAAGAAAGAAGATAATGGAAGAAGCCTATCATTCCCGATATTCCATCCACCCAGGATCAACTAAGATGTACCATGACTTGAAGGGAATGTTTTGGTGGGGAGGTGTGAAGTATGACCTTGCAGAATTTATGGCTCAATGTCCAAATTGCCAACAAGTGAAAGTAGAAAACCAAAAGTCAGGAGGTTATATGAAGTGTATAGAACTTCCAACATGGAAGTGGATATGATCAATATGGATTTTGTTACTGGTTTGCCTTGCTCAGAAGTTTGACTCCATATGGTAATAGTTGATAGACCCACAAAGTCAACACACTTCTTGCCAATTAGGAGTGATTATATAGCTGAAGAGTATGCCAAGCTATACCTTAAAGAGATGGTCAGGCTACATGGGATTCAAGTCTCCATTATATCTGACCGAGGAGCTAAATTCACTACAAAGTTTTGGAAGTCCTTCCAAAGGAGTTTAGGGACACAAGTGAATTTGAGTATTGCTTTCCACCCATAAACAGACGGTCAAGCAGAATGCACCATTCAGACACTTGAAGATATGTTGCGACCTTGTGTGTTGGACTTTAAAGGTGATTGGACCATTTGCCACTTATTGAGTTTGCCTATAATAATAGCTACCACTCAAGTATCAAGATGGCACCTTATGAAGCT
>JAOTQR010115761.1:49168-64901 GCA_025774065.1 Solanum ossicruentum | reverse complement strand
GGTTCGGAATGTCACACCGCCCCCCCTCCCCCCCTCCTTGCAACAAGGTGTAGTCAACTTGCAACACTATATATACTTCTCATGAATTCAACATATATATACATTATCTTAATCATCATAAAGATACTCGACTCATAAGCCATGTAATAGCTCATCAATAACTCATGAATTTATGTCAAGACATTTTTGCAAACACTTTGCGGGTGTGTAATTTTAGTTCAAAATCATACAATTCAAGAGTGAAAATCATATGAGAAAACTTAAGGTAAATTAACCCACCAATACACAGTAAAACCCTCCTGCAGTATAGCTTGAAATCCCTCATCAAATCTCATAGAAGATCATAATTTCAAAGCTCAAAACATACAAAGTCTCATAGACAAAACCAACTCATGGTATAAGCTTGAAGTAGATAAACATGCCTATTTGATCAACATTTCATAAAACCCTAACATATTTCATTCTTATAAACCATAATAAAAGATATCGATAAATAATATAACATGAAAATAAGCAATTTCATAAGATAGTAAGATTGGACACCATGGGTGAAAGGATCCAATGGTTGGAATCCACATACATTAAATTTTGGATTTCCTTTATGACATTTTAAATGAGAATTTGAATCATGAATGAAGTTCTTGAGATCCGTAAATGAGTTTGGAACACTTGAATTTGGATAGAATACTTGGCTAAGTGTTAGAGAGAATTTTGGGAGTGTCTTGAGCGATATAAAGTTGAAAAATGACTAAGTATAGGTGTTTTCATGCGTTGGAGGGCATGGAGCAAGGGCTTCAAATCCTTAGACTGAAACACGAAAAATAAGGAAGTTACATCACTGATCCACGATGGGTCCATGTCGCGGAGCCAACGCGGATGCAAACTGGAAATTGCAAAGTTGGTGAAAATGAAATTTCACTACGTGTCCTCTGAAATCGGTGTTATACCCATTTCCCACTCAATTTGACGCCATGATCAAGAATATGAAATCAGATTTTTGCTATCACACACGGATTTTGAGATATATGGAAATTATGATTATGGGAATTTTCAAGGCACATTTTCGGGTATTTTTGGGCATTTTAATATCTCTCCCTATGGAGAATTTATCCCTGCATGTTAAAGATGCTTAATTAGAAGAATTAATCATGAATATCTCAGCACAACATGAATGCAACCAACACACTTAAACAATTTCAAAAATCTCAACATGAATGTCAAAAATCACCATAAACTCATCAACATAAACGTAAATGCATGCAAATGACATAAGGGCTAAATCTTAAGACTTGAAATCATATAGGAGACTCAAATTGGTACCTTAAGCTTGAGTAGATTGTAAGAGATATGGATATCACTTTTGCATGTCTATCTCGGCTTCCCATGCGGCATTTTCAACTTATTGGTTTCTCTAATGAACCTTGAAGAAAGAAACATCTTTGTTTCTCGGCCTCTTCACTTGTCTATACAAAATTTCTACCAAGACCTCTTCATTAGTCAAATTGTCTTCTACCACACTGGCAACACTCGAACGTACAATAACACTTGGGTCACCCATACAGTTTCTCAATATTGATAGATGGAAGACTGGATGAACCATATTCATATGAATGGGAAATCCTACTCATAGGTCACCTTACTAATCCTTCTCAACACTCTATAATGACCCACAAACCTTGGGCTTAATTTACCCATCTTTCCAAACCGAACCACACCCTTCATGGATGAGACCTTGAAAAAGATCCAATCACCACCCTTATAGTCAAGATCCCTTCTCCTAACATCGGAATATGACTTTTGTCGACTTTAGGAAGTTTTGAATCTCTTTGTTATCAACTTCAGCTTTTCCATGGCCTCCATAGCAAAATCTGGGCCTAACAAAGCCATCTCATCTACCTAAAACCATACAACTGGGGACCTACAATGTCTACAATAGAGAGCATCGGAAGGATCCGTATCAATGCTTGAATGATAACTATTATTGCAAGGAAACTCAATGAGTGGAAAATGTTCCCAACTACCCTTGATCTCCAAAACATATGGTCTAAGCATATCCTCAAGTGTTTGGATAGTTCTTTCGGCTTTGCCATCCATTTGAGGGTGAAAGGTCATGCTAAGAGTAACCTTGGTACAAATACCTCTTTGGAAGGACCTCCAAAAGTGAGAAGTGAACTAAGTACCATGATCCAAAATGATGGAAAAAGGCACCCCATGCAAACTAACCGATTCATGTATAAACTTTTTGGTATAATCATCGGCACCTTAAGTAGTTTTGACCAGTAAGAGGTAACCCACTTCGTCATTCCATCCACAACAACACAAATATAATCAAAATGCTTTCTTGTCTTAGGCGACCCAACAACAAAATCCATGTTGATTTCCTCCTACTTCTAAGTTGGAATCTCTATATCTTGGCCTAGGCCACCTGACCTTTGATGCTCGGCTTTAACTTGTTGGCAAATATGACTACTGGATAAAAGTTTAGCAATATCTCTCTTCACAGCACCCCACCAATTCAATTCCCTCAAATCCTTATGCATCTTTGTAGAACTGGGGTGAATAGAATAGGAAAACTTATGAGCCTCATCTAGAATCTTCTTTCTCAAGTCATCAGCACTAGGCATACACAATCTACCTTAATACTTAAGGTCACCATCTCCCCCCGGGAGAAAATGTCCATTTGACCATCTATCCCCAAGGCCTTTAATTCTAGTAAGGTGGGGCTAAGATCTTATTTTGCCTTTACCTCCTCAATCAAAGAACACTTAGAACCATCCATAACCACAACATCACCATCATCAACTTCTTCCAAACTAACTACCAATCTAGCCAACGATGAACCACTCTAGCCACCTCTTTGCCACCATCATTAACATGAGCTACGCTAACCATAGACACACTAGATAGAGCATCGACCATAACATTAGCTTTACTGGGGTGATAATTCATGCTTATATCATAATATTTAAGAATCTCTAACGACCTTCTTTGTCTCAAGTTGAGATCTTTTTGGGTAAACATATATTGGAGACTCTTGTGATCGATAAATGCATCAACATGGACCCTATACAAGTAATGATGCCAAATTTTCAAATCAAATATCATGGCGGCCAATTCAAGATCATGGGTAAAATAATTATTTTTATGCACCTTACGTTGTCTAGCGGCATATGCTATCACCTTACAATTTTATAACAAAACACAACCCAAACAAATTCTTGAGGCATCACAATACATAACAAACTTTTCCAACCCTTCCGGTAGAGATAAGATAGGAGCAAACACAAGCTTATCTTCCAAGGTTTGGAAACTCTTCTCACGCTCATCAATCCATACAAATTTCGCCTTCTTTTGGTTCAACCTAGTCATAGGAGAAGCAATAGAAGAGAAACCATTTATAAATCTCCGATAATAACTCACCAAACCCAAGAAACTTCTAATGTCCGATGGAGTCAAAGGTTTAGGCCAATTTCTAATCACCTCTGTCTCCATAGGATCCACCTTAATGCCATCACCCGACACTACATGCCCCAGAAAAGAAACCTCTTTCAACCAAAACTCACATTTTTCATATCTTGGATACAACTTCTCCTCCCTTATGATTTGCAACACCAACCTCAAATGATCCACATGCTCCTTCTCACTATGGGGATAAATTAAGATATCATCAAGAAAAGCCACCACAAACAAATCAAGTTAGGGTTTAAAGGCCCTATTCATAAGTTCAATAAATATAGCCGGCATATTAGTCAATCCAAATGACATAACCACAAACTCAAAGAGTCCATACCTAGTTGGGAAGGCGGTCTTGGGAATGTCACGCTCCCTCACTTTCACTTGGTGATACTCGGGCATAACATTAATCTTAGAGAAGTTACTAGCCCCTTGAAGTTGGTCAAAAAGATCATTAATCATTGGTAGAGGGTACTTTTTTATTATGGTAACCATGTTAATTTGCCAGTAATCAATTCACATTCTAAGAGTACCATCTTTCCTCTTCACAAAAAACACCCTTGCACCCCAAGGTGATTGACTAGGCTTTATAAAACCCGTCTCCAACAAATCCCTCAATTGCTCCTTTAACTCTGCCGAGACTTTATAGTAATGGGGAATAAAAATACGTTGAGTATTGGGAAGAAGGTCTATGCAAAAATCTATTTTCCTTTCGGGAGGAACACTGGGAACCACATCGGTAAAGACATCAAGGAACTCCATAACAATTGGAACGGACTAAGGACTTTGGACTTAACATCCCTAACCCTCACAAGATGATAGAGACCCCCCTTTGAAATAAACTTTTGGGCCTTAATGCAATAAATGAATCTACCCTTGACCACCGCATCATAACTCTGCAACTTAAGGATGAATTCATTAGGGAATTGGAATTTAATCCTACAGGTTCTGCAATCCACATAAGCATAATATGCATGCACCAAATCCATCCCATGAATGACGTCAAAATCCACCATATCCAACTCAACAACTTTACAAGGCAATATTTTATGCAAAATGAATGTGGGATAATTTCTACAAACTCTTCTAGCAACAATGGATGCACCAACAGGAGTAGACACTTCATATGGCTCACACAATAGTTCTAGTTTTACATGAAGCTTTTTGGCAACAAAATGAGTAATAAATTAAAGACTGCCACCTGGTTCTATCAATGCATACATATCAAAATCAAAGACTTTTAGCATACCAGTGACGATATCGGGCACCTCATCTACCCCTTGTCTCTTTTGAAGAGCATAGAACAAATTTTGGCTTGGAGCACCTTCTTGTTGGACTCCTCTTTTCCTAGGGCCTGTATTTGTACCTTGGCCTCATAAATGTCCATCTCTACCTTTGTTTTGATTACGAGGACAATCAATCATCTTATGAACTATTTCACCACAACAATAACAAGTATTAGTGTTCCTCAAACATGGGTTATTATGACCTCTGCCATATTTTAGGCACATAAAATTAGGCATCATAACACCACCACCTTAGAATCTGATTATCATTACCAACCATTCTGTTAGGAGCATTTGAAGAACTTTAGCCCTGGAAATTGTGGCCTTGAGGAAACCGGCCACATTAGGATTTAGGAATCACCTTCAAAATGGGCCCTCTTTGCCTTACAACTCTTCCTCTTCCTCAACTTTTCCCCCTCTAGTTGTTGCGTAAGTTATGTGGCGGGACAAATCCATATCACCTATAAACATGACAGCAGGACGCTCCTCATTAACCAAGTCGGACATTTCACGCACAAACTTGTTCATTCTAGACCTTAGCTCAGCCACCAATTATGGAGCATACTTGGAGAGTTGGTTGAACTTGAAGGCATACTCCATCACACTCATACACCCTTGCTTTAAATTCATAAGTCCCATCATTTTTTCCTCCATTAGTGATGATGTTCACACCCAATAAGAAAGTGGCTTATTGGAGGTCGCTGTCAATAATTAACCTAATTGAAGGTTAGGGTCGTATCTACAAGGAATACAGGGCTTGACTACATGTATTCACTATCATTTATTTCGAGTATCTATAACTAGAATCTCTAAGTGAGGGGTGATCCTTTGATTCAAGGAAAAAATAAAAAATAAACACTACACTATGAAGCAAGAAAGCACTCAATTTTAGGGATAATTGAAAATTATATTCCCCATGGCTCATTGACTCAATTACCCTAGCCAACATAACTACAATTGAAGATTCGCCTACAAGACAATAACTTAGGTTCTTCTAGACTTCTTGTGAAGGTGAATGTAGAATTTCACTGTGGCACTTGGTCGACAACCATGGTGTGCCAACTAACCATTACCTATTATCCCAGTAAACCTCTCCTTGGTCAGGTTTGGTTGATTAAAAGAGAACACATCAATCGAATCTTGTCATCTACTTCTTTTTCCCTATTCATCACTACCTTGGTCGTGATCGTGATAGTAGGTGGGTTGTGGTGTTGGCCACCCCTAAACAACAATCATAGTGAAGAGAAATAGACAATATATGCATAACCCCAATCAAAGAAATGCAATAATCTAGGTTCTCTCAAGCCAACTATCTATGGTTCCCTCAACCCCAAGTTTTGGGTGCTTAGCTACTCATGGATAGGGCAAAACTGACAAAATTACTAAGATAAGACATAGTTGAGAGTTTTGCCCACAAATAATGGAGAATGATAACACCACAAGTTGCAAACCACAAGCTTGATATATTGAGAGTGGAAACAATACGAGATTTGCACTCCCCAAAAATGGGTTTTCCAAGAGAAAATAGCTTCTAAGCTAAAACACTCACGAAATCTTGAGAGAATAATTAAAAGTGATATTTAATTTCTAGAATTTTGAATCTCCCCTCTAAAACCCTAACTTAAAGTGTTTATATTATTTACAAATTTACCCTAAAAACTACACAGAAAAGACGATTGCCATATGGTTCATCTAGTAGGTGCGACTCGTAGGGTGACCTGTAAGTCGTAATCATGGTCTCGTATTAAGTTCTTGGCATATTGGACTAAATTGGTATGACCCACTGGTATGAGTCGTTGGTTGTGCTACGACTCATATGCTCCTCTCATAGTCTAGGCCTTTAGTTTTTTGTCCGAAGTATTGGCTCCTTGTTTCCTGCTGCGAGTCCACCTGTATGTGTCGTTTTAAAACTTATGACTAGAAGGTTGGCCTCATAAGGATGACCTCCACTTAATAGATTTCTACTTTTTGGTCTCTATTTTTTGCTACGAGATCACCCCACGACTCGTATCTTGGGCTATGGCTCATAGGTGAGCTCATATGTCATGGGCCATAACAAAATCTACAATTTTTCTCCAAAGTCAAGCCAACCTCCCTTTTCTACAATAACAACACAAAAACACATAAAAACCATAAAATGTCGCATCAAAAACTCATAAAATCTCTTGTTTTAGGTATCAAATGTGTTGTATTTTGAAAGCATTACAACACCCTCAACTTAGAGTTGTTGTTTGTCCTCAAGCGACGAGTCAATCTAACCGGACAATGAGAAGAACATAGCAGCTATACTAATGCAATATACATCGCTTACTCTAATTTAGGTAGCCAACTTTCATTTTCAAAACAAGATTGCAAAGACATTTAAGGCAAACAAAACACAAAGATGCATCTTGAAACACAACTATAATAAACTAAGGAGCATCGACAATCCACAATTACTAATGTAGTCATACGTTAATCAAGTAGTTCAAATGCCCTTGCAGAAAAAAATCCCTCTTACTCACTCAGAAGGCATTTAGAAATTAGGGATTGTGCAAGCATTCTCACTCTCATTATCGAAATTCATACAAAATGACTTACACCATAAGCTTGCCTCTGTACTCAACTTTCGGCTTGGTATCAAAGTGGATTTGGATCACTTTAGGACTTCATGGCATGTATCAAAGGTTCATGGGGCTTTGGTATGACATTTTATGCAAGTGGTGACCAAAAGATATCCTTGAACCATGTTCACCAACACTTTTACCTTCATAACCCAACCATTTTCACTAAATCCACCCTTATTCTCCTGTTTCAAGATTTTCCCGAGTGTTTTCGTTCTCTTTTCAGTTGTGCCTTATTTCTGAACTCATTTTTGCAAATTTGTTTGTCAATTCAAGGTACTTTTACTCTCTTTTTACTCCTAGGGCTCCTGATTTTTCATTTCTTTCTTAATTTCCCAACTAACCACCTCATTGTTATTACTTTACCACAATAAGGGCTACCATCAACATAGGTTTTTAGCCTGAGGTTAAGTACTCAATATCTATACCCCACATCAGGGCCACCATTTGTAGCCGCCCTGAAAAGGTTCACATGTTCAAGGATAGATTAGGGCCAATACCAAGGTATTTGATCAAACAAGGTTAATTTAGTAAGGTGTGAAGAAAGAATGAGTACATTAGAAGCTCAAGAATTTGGAACAAGGGTTCACTAGCTCATTTGGCAGGTCATTTAGGCTAAAAGTGGGTTCACTAAAAGAACAAAGGCCTTAGATCCTTTCCAAACCAACCATATCACCAAAACAACTTTAGAGTAACAAGGCAAGTTCAGAGTCCATACATGATACATGAATGTAGAAAAATAGGCTCACAACACACTTGGCATTGCATCGACAATCAAATATAGACTCACAGGTCATGCTTCAAGCCTCAACTTGCCTCCACATTATCAGAACAAACATTACCAGATACTCCAGATGCATTAATGTATAAATAACCACAACCTCAAAAATTGTGAGGGTACCCAATTTTTCAAATCATGCAAAAAGCATTTAAAGACTCATGTGTATGCCAACAGATGATAGTACTATGTATTTAAATATTATCTACACTAACTAAGCATGCCAGTTCAATAGAAAATTAAACATCAACAAAGAGAAAGAATCATGCCAAGAAAACCTTGGGGTCAAAAGTAGGGGAAGTTATGAACTCGAGGCTACTCAGACTACACTTTAATCAATAACTTCCCAAAAACAAGAACTAAAACCTAAGTAACAAAAACATATATACATATATATATATATAGACACACACACACACACACATTAAGAACCAACAGTTTAACACTAAACATCCAAAACATAAATAAAGACAACATTCAACAAAAAATATTTAAACAAATCCAAAAATCAACATAATAATAATATAGTCAGACAGAAAGAACAAGGTATACATATATAAAAGATAAGGCTTTAGGTCAAAAAGATCAAACATCATGGTTCATCAGGTTCTTGGGTCACAACCTCCTTTTCAGTTGTCTGGGCTGCAGTGGCATATGAACTGCTCTCCCCATGAGCCATCTGTTATGTTCTGTCTCTCGGTATTGCCACCATGAATAGTGACTCCTGCACCACCTCCTTTGGTGTTGGCTCCTCCTCTGATGCTGTTGGTTCATCAGGCCTAGGCCTCTCTTGGCTTAACTCTGGGTCATCATATTATAGGGGCCTTTTCCCATGGGCATGTGGGCGGTCAACTAACTAATTAAACACCTCGTCACTCGCCGGTGCTACCTTTGGAATGGAATAGGGGCTGCTAACATCTGCAATAAGTTGACCTTAAACTTAGAAAACTCTTGTGTCACTGCGCTCATGTCAGCAGGCCAAGCACCCTCACGCCTCCGTTGGACTTTCTCCTTGAAAATATTTACTCTGGCATCCACCGCCTTAACTCCCTCATCTATCAATGCACAGACAAATGCCTTTATCCTCTTCTGGGAGTCTCTATGGTCTGGCTGACCTATGGTCTAACCTGAGTTGCTAAGGCCTATAGCCAGGATTACGCTGTAGCCACCCTGAGCATTAGTGCCTGAAAAGTAACAGCAGAAATAATAGAATCAACCTGTAATATGGATGCTGATGGTGCTGGAATGATGGAGGATAGAATAGACTTAATCTCAATAGCTGACATAGGCTCTGTAGCAGCTGGAGTAGTATCAGGGGTAGCTGGGGTCGAACCCTAAGTCTAAGGCTCAACTGGGAATGGATTTGGGATAGCCAAATGAGCGACGTGAGTTAGGGCCACCGGGTTCTCATAAGCCTTTATCAGGCTGGGATCCACAATGTGTGTGGCCAAAATATGCTGGTCTCGATGGTGGTCTACCGAAGCACCTTCGGCACTGCATAATCGATGGATCAAAACAAGGAATGGTAGTGAAGTATTTGTCCGGACAACAAACTCGTAGATCTGCTCGGAGATAATTCGGGCCCAATCTATCTCATAACTAGCTAGAATGCTAGCTCATAACACAATTCACTCCAAGGTGATCACATCATCGATGAAAGTAGGCCGGATACGCCAACAAATAATGAACCATCAAAACATAGCCCAGAAAGAGAGGTGGGATTTCATTATCGGATTTGCATGGTTTGTAACCCATGTTTGCTCGAACCCCTTCTCACAACTAGCTATCCATTATAGCAGTTCGATCTTGGCCCTAACATATTTCTCAGTATCTGCTCTCCTCAATTTCTCAATGTGATCATCCTACTCTATGGTGGACCGAGGCATTCTGTAGGTGGGCCCAAACTGAATCTATCTGATAGTCTCCTCAAAAATTAGGAACTCTCTGACTAGTGATTGGCATAACTCGTAACCTAGTCTACTCGATCAGTTTTTCTATTCCTTGGTAGCCCAAAGCGAAGTGTAGCAAGATAAGCGACATAAAAATCACCGACCATGTAAGGGGCATACTTGCCTAGCTATTATGTACTTTATCGTAGTCCGTGTTTATCTAACTTCGCACCTAAAGCTGACATCCCATCCAGCCTAGAGTCATTCAGCCTAGACTCCTCGTGCAATTTTCAAACTGGTTTGCCTTGACCTTTTCGCTAGAGCCCCTGATCATATATCTTATTCATTCTTGCAAAGCACCATCTGCGATCGGCTAGGGGCTGTGATTAGACTTTTTCCTGCTGGGCTTGTGACCCCTTCTCAGAATCTGTCTTGGTATGTGTGGGGGTAATCTATGGTGAACTACTCTCAGACCCATCTCCATCCCCCTCCTCCTCGAACTTGGAGGGGCTCTTAACTTCTTCCGAGGCCATAGTAGTATGACCTCTGGTTTGAGGTACATTTGCCTCAGGGTCTATCCGGACTCTGTAGACTTCCACAGAGCCATCTGATTTCTCGATCACTGAGGATTCATCAACCAACCTCTGTTGAAATGTTTGGATTGCTCATTTATCCTTCTAAGGGAGTATATATGCAAACCAGTCACACAACAATATGTGATCTTCAAGATGTTTGACCAAAAATTGATCACATGATAAAGAATAAGAAACAAAAATACTTAAATATTGAAAATCATGAGACAACTTTCATATACAATTACAGGTCTATAGTTACGAGTTGCAGGTATGACTCATAGGGTGTCCTATTAATCATACAATAGCCTCGTAGTACAAAAGTTCTTGAAAGAAATATCGTTCTATTCACAAATACGAACCACAGATACAACTCATAACATGCCCTATGAGTCATAGTCTGAGATCGTAATAGGGAACAAAATACTAATTACAATTAGGCAATTGCTATAAGTACTACGAGTGTTAGAAGACATTAGGAGTTGTAGATGGGTCTCGTATAGTAAGGGTTAAGGGATCACAACTGACTATTACCTCCTACGAGGGGCCTCTACGACTCATAGAGTGACCCTACGAGTCATAATGTGTCCTTATAGAGAGAACAAATGGCATCTGTAATGCCTACAACATTCCCACAAGAATCATTAATGGATCAAGACAATACTTTAAAAGCATTGAAGCAAACTTTGTAGCGCCAACGCAGATACACACATCATCCCAACATTTAATCATGTCAACCCCAAACAACAATTCCACCGACAAATACAAGACCATTTCCCACAAATCCAAGTCAATCCATTAGTGCATCTAAGCAAAACAAAAGGTAATACTCCTCAAGATTCATATAGGTTATCAACATAACGATCTATTGTGATGCAAGTGAAATTTAAACATTTTCAAGTAAGCCTAACAAGATGCGACATATTAAGACACAACCTTATTTTCCAACATCCCAATCTCACAATAATTATCACAAGGATCGGAAAACAATTTAGCACCAAACTTATGTGACCATCACTTTCACAGTTACAACCACCCACATAAGATTTCCGAACAAGGCACAACTCATAAAACATTTTCAAAGCATTCAAACCCTAAAATTCATCTATAAACATAAACTTCATCACATGGGTATGACTCCTCATGATTAAACCCAACACATAATCATCTCAAGAATAAACTAATCAAAATAGTGCACAACAATTAATTGAGAAGCTTACCCAATGAAAGTAGAAATGAACCGATGGAAGGTAGAGAACAAAAGATGCCAAAAACCCTAGAGAAAGTATCCTCCCCAGAGTACCCATCAGAAAATAATGTGGGTAGTCGAAATTTGATCAGAACAGTAAAAGGGGGAATGCATTTGGGGATTTTCGGTTACGTAGGGCTTGAGGAAATGATTTTGGGGGTCAAAATAAATTGTGACTCCTTTTATACTAAACCAGGTCAACATTTTAAAAATTGCATATTGGGGTTATGAGACCCTAACTACAAGTCGTAAGGTGTCCTACGACTAATATGTCCCGATTTTTAGTAGACCCAACACTTGTAAAAATTTAAAATGCATACCTGGGCACTACGAACCCCACTTACGACTCGTAAGGAACCCTACGATTCATAAGTTAGCCCGTAGTGTGTGTGCCAACTTTTAATGCTAACTGTTTCCCTCTATGAGACATGACTACGAGTGACAATGGTGCCTACGACACACAGGCTTGCTCATAGAGGTTTCTCCGAGTGCCATTTTCTCATATCTTCAGTTCTTTAATTTATACATACAAACCAAATCTTCAAAACACAACAATCTTTAAAATGTCACAACTGCTTCAATGACTTCCAAATTAAAAGAAAAAAAAAAATTCGTACTACCTAAGAATTTCAATAACCAAAAACACTTAAAACAAACCAGCAATTATCAAAGATGCTTGGGTTACCTCCTCAGAAGCACCTTGTTTAACGTCGTGACTTGTTTATGTCTTCATCCATTTTCAGCAATCATTAAGGGACAAAACCTCACTCTTCAATTCATCAAGTCAATATAGAAAATACTAATGCCCGTAAATCAACTAAGAGCAAGAACAGTACAAAGGCAAAGTTTTATACAATAGCAATACCTCAAGTCAGCAGCCCCATGGAACTTTAGGATATTAATGGTTTATTTTATTTAGAGTGTATGAAATGACTTTTACTTTATTTAACCTTAAGTAAATATACAAATCATATACAAAAGCTGTGCAAATACCACATGATGCAATACTAATCATTTTGTTTACTGATGGACTAGTGTGGACGTGCTTCTTTATCCTCATAGCCTTAACCAACTAGTGCACGTCTATCATATTTTTTCAAAGTTGCAGGATCATTATAACTAGTCCATCTCTAACTCTTCCATATATTTCTTGCTGGAAGTACCCCCTGATCCTTTGATAAAAAGTAAGACCAAATAATTAAATCAGAGTTGTTGTGGAACCATACCACATAATTTGTGGCGGATGTCGAATGCTACCTCTACATAAATGACCTTAAATGGAAGTTGAACCAAATATGTATCCATAAGATCTCTCCTAGTGGCCAGAAATGGTCTTCCTAAAATAATGAACACATTAAAATCAACCTCACAATCAAGGATCACAATATCCATAGGAAAGATGAATTTATCAACTTTAACAAGCACATCAAGAAGTATTCCCTCTAGCTTTTTGATGGTTCGATCCGCCATAAGTAATCTCATTCTTATTGAGGTAGGAGTGCAAAGCTCAAGCTTTTTGAATACAACAAGAGGCATTAGATTGATGCTCGCTCCTAAGTCACATAATGCTCTTGCAAACTCAACATCACCAATGGTACAAGAGATGGTGAATGCACCAAGGTCTTCTCATTTTTTAACAAGGCATTTGGTCTTGATCGCACAACATTATTAGAGCTCCTGTGAGAACTCTTGGCTCAAAGTGTGTTTTTTTGTCACCAAATCCTTCATATATTTGGCGTACCTGGGCATTTTCACCAAAGATTCTAGAAGAGGGATATTGATGGATAGTTGCTTCAACATCGAGAGGAAAATGAGGCTTTGAAATTGACTTCATGAATTTTTGGCGACCCAAAAATTGATGGATATTTGGCGTACCTGGGCATGAATTTTCCCTCCTCTTCCTGTTTCATAAACAGTTGAGGGAAAGGAGAAGGAGGCTTTGAAATTGACTTCATCATTTCGTACTCCCTTACCTCTTTTCTTTGCATCCCAACAATATCCGGATCTTCTCCCTCAATGACAACCTCATAACAATACCTCTATCATCAACTTCATCCACAACCACCAGCATAGGGGGATCTATGGTGCTTTTTCCACTCCGAGTCATGCTTGCCATTTAGTGGTCTTCATTTTTAGGATTTTTAGCCATATTGCTTGGTTAGCTTCCCTTTTGGTGTTGGTTTAATTGCGAAGAAACTTGCCCAAATTGTTGTTCTAGTTGCTTAATTGCTACTGAGTAAGACTCTATTTTTTGGTTAATATTTGAAATATCTGCTTTCATTTCCTTCAAGGTCTTATCTTAGTGGTCAGCTCTCTTAAACAACTTGTCAAACATCTCTTCAAGACTAGAAGTGCTTAGCACAGCATCACGATTATGGGGCGGCAGACAAGGACCATTCCTAAAACCATCTCTTCTACCCCATTCAGTATCCGACGCTATCTCCCTTTCATAGTAACCACCACGGTTATCTTTATAACCACCATCATGGTTGTAACTCCGACCTTAATTCCCAAAACCTTGCCTTCAATAGTCTAAGTTGATCCCTTACGAGTTATTTCGAAAAACCGCTGCTTTATTACTCACAAAACAAGCATCTTCTTCAAGGAATGGGTCTTCATATATGGGAGCCTTAGGAAGTTGGTGAGTGACCACTTGGATAGTTGCTTTATTTTGCTTCAAGACCAAGTCCATACTTGCGCGAAGTTGAGCAAGTTGCTTTATTACCTCTTGATTGACCTTTGCATGCTCATTGTTAGTGTTAACCGCACAAGAAGTCTTCACTGCACCCCACTCACGTTGACCCCATACTCTATTGGTTTTAACTACTTGCTCCATCCATACAACTATTAATGCAAAATCTAGGTCAAGAAACATGCCTTCCATGATTGTGTCGGCACAAGTTTGACTATTCTTATCAAGGGCTCGACAAAAAATCTCAACCAAGGTATCATCAACAATCTTGTGATCGGGGGACCATCCTCAAGCATTTGGTAAATCTCTCTCATGTTATACTAATAGAGTCCCCTAGCAATTTCTCGAAGTTGTTTATTTGATCTTTGAGCTTTAGCTTCTTCGATGTTGGGAAATACATTTCAAGAAATACTCTCTGAAGCTCTAGCCAACTTGTTATTTTACCCGAAGGAAGCTCAGACAACCACACAGCTAAATTCCCGGTCAATGACATTGTAAAAAAGCATAAACTAACAACGTCAAGAGAAAGATTTTGTGTCCCCATGACACTCTTACAAATGAAAACCACATTAGGCAGATGACAGTGGGGATCCTCTGAAGGTAGTCCTATGAATAACCCACAGTTTTGGAGCATTTAAGTTAATCCACTTGACACCAACAATTTAGCATCTATCGGTAATGGAGGCAATACTATACCACAGGTAAGATCCATGGCCATGGAGTTCAAGAAATATTGGTTCCACCTATAAGCGTTGTCATTAAAGTCCCTAAGTTATTGCTTGTTATCCTTTGGTGGTGGATTATCCTCTCTTCCCATATCATCATTCATATTTATTTCTTCCTCAACTGCGATATTGTTATTCACTTAAGCTCTTCATCTAAAGAGTCAATGGACCTCCAAATTGATGAAAGCTAATTTATTGTCTTAGCACCTTTTGTTGGTCATACAACCTAGTACACCGTATAATTAAAATCAAATAACAAAACAAAAGAAAAAATTAATATACAAGAGAGTTTAGAAATTAGCACTTACGTTAACTATAGTGAAATCAAGTCAAAACCTAGTTGTATTCTCGGCAATGGCGCTTTAGTTTTTGACGATGTTAATGCTCCAACAACAAAGTGGTCACTGTCAACAATTAACCTAACCGAAGGTTAGGGTCGAATCCACAGGGAATGCAGGGCTTGACTACAAGAATTCACTATGAATC
>JAOTQR010115761.1:0-49068 GCA_025774065.1 Solanum ossicruentum | reverse complement strand
AACAATTAACCTAACCGAAGGTTAGGGTCGAATCCACAGGGAATGCAGGGCTTGACTACAAGAATTCACTATGAATCATTTCGAGTATCTATAATTAGAATCTCTAAATGAGGGGGAGTTCATATGATTCAAGAATAAACAAAAATAAACACTACACTACGATACGAGAAAACACTCAATTTTAGGGACAACATGGGAATTGTGCTTCCCATGGCTCTTGAACTCAACTACCCTAGAAAACATAACTTCAATTGGAGATATGCATGAAGGACGGTAACTTAGGTTATTCCAACCTCTTGTGAAGATGAAGGTCGAATTTCACCATGGCACTTGATCGACAACTAGGGTTTTCCAACTAACCATTACCTATTGTCTTAGTCAACCTCCCCTTGGTCAGGTTTGGTTGATTAGACTAGAACACATTAATCGAATCTTGGAATCTACTTCTCTTTTCTTATTCGTCACTACTTTGGTCGGGATTGTGATAGTAGCGGGGTTTGGTGTTTGCCACCACCAAACAACAATAATAATTAAGATAAATAGACAAACATGCAAAACCCCAATCATAGAAATGCAATAATCTAGGTCATCTCAAGCCAACTGCCTATGGTTCCTACAACCCAAGTTGTGGGTTCTTAGCTACTCATAGCTAAGGCAAAACCACCAAAAATTCTAAGACAATACATAGTTGAGAGGTTTACCCAAAACAATGGTGAATGATAACACCACAAGTTGCCAACCACAAGCTTGATATATTAAGAATGGAAATAATATGGGATTTTCACTCCCCAAAATTGGGTTTTCCAAGAGAAAATAAAATTTAACCTAAAACCCTTAAGAAATCTTGAGAGAATAATCAAAAGTGATATTCAATGTCTAGAATTTCGATTCTCCCCTCTAAAACCCTTACTTAAAGTATTTATATTGTTTACAAATTTACCTTAAAAATTACAGAGAAAAGACAATTGGTATCTGGTTCGTCTCGCAGGTATAACTCGTAAGGTGACTTATGAGTCATAATTGGTGTCTTGTATCAAGTTCTTGGCATTTTTGGACAGAACTGGTACAACCCATTAGTACGAGTCATTGCTTAGGCTATGACTCATATGCTCCTGTCGTAGTCTAGGCCTTCAGTTTTTAGTCCAATGTTTTAGCTCTCTATTTCCTGCTACGAGTCCACCTATACGAGTCATTTCAGGAGTTACAACTTGTAGGTTGGCCTCGTAAGGTGACCTCGACTTAGCAAATTTATGATTTTCTGGTCTCTATTTCTTGCTACGAGATCACTCTACGACTCGCATCTTGGGCTATGACTCGTAGATGAGCTCGTACGTCCTGGGCTTTCAGCAAAATCTATAATTTTTTTCTAAAATCATGACAACATAACTTTTCTGTAATAACAACATAAAAAACATAAAAAGACACATTAAGAACTCACAAAAACCCTTATTTTAGGGATCAAATGTGCAGTATTTTGACAACACATCACTTAGCTCAAGAGGGAATAACTAGTTGACAAATGTCGCTTTAAACTCCTCCCAAAGGATCATATTGTTGTTCCCCTTCTCCACCTTCTATTGGGTAAACCATATTTGGGCCACCCCTTTGAGTTAGTTGGCTGCCAACTCTGTTTGCTCCTCAAAGTTAACCCCCATAGTAGACAACCCTTTGTACACCTCATCAATAAATTCATGAGGGTCCTCATCAACTTTAGACTAATAGAACTCGATTGGGTTCACTCTTGTAAATTCCCTCATCCTAGAAGCCAGAGTGGGAGCATGAGGGGCTTGGGCCCCTTGGTTGATTTAATTAGTCATTGTATGGGCCAACATGGTTATATCATCTTGGAACTCTTCATGGGTCACTGCCCTATCTTAAGGAACTTGAGGAGCTAGAGGGGTTGGTTTCTCCTCTGGTGAACGGGCTCTTCATCTTTGATTAGGCATGATTTAAAATGGGAAAGAACATTCGTTAGGGGAAAGCCTTACCATAACTTCTATAGCGCTACATAGGTCAAGAAGAAGGGAAATATTTCCTAAAACATCTCATTGCCTCTTGCTCATAGTCAAGGTGTTGTTCACATGATCTAAAATTGCAAAGTACATTCATTAGGGGAAAGCCTTACCTTAACTTCTATGGCATGACATAGAACAAGAAGAAGGGAAATATTTTCTAAAATGCCTCATAGCCTCTTGCTCATAATCGTGGTGCACTTCACAACTATGAATAAGACTCTGGTCGATGCGGTGTGTTGGATTCCAAGGTCCATTAACAACCTTGTGCTCTGATACCAAATTAGTCATGATCCAAACTTAAGGCCTAGACGTGACACAGTCAATGGAAACCTGAAGGGACCCAAAATAAAGCCTCTTAGCATATCAATTACACATCCTTGGTCATGGAAGCAAAGTAAAGAACATCAAGAGATTCAAATAAGGATAAAAGGACTAAGGGAAGTCTTAGAAACAATAAACAATCAAGAGTCAAGAACATAGCATAATTATATCACTAGTCCAACAACACCTCTAGTATAGATAGGGTGGGGGCCAAGACGTTTTCTGGGCTCACCCTCATAGCATCAAGAGTTCAGCATAAAGAATTAACATAAGCAAGAATAGCATAGCTAGTGTCCTAGAATTGGTGGACTAGACAAAGCTTATCTTCAAAATGTCCAAAACTAACCACGTGGAGGATGATGGTGAGGAGCTCCCGTTCCTACATGGTAACATCATGTAGGCATGAAGTATGCATTAGTATATTTGAATGTACTAAGTTTGTAGGATGTAATGTAATAAGTGATAGGCAGCATAATAAAAATGCATAAGCATAAACAAGAGATAGTATAATATCAATATGGCATGGATGATTAATGCATGAAATAAAACATGCTTGCATAGAAGATAGTACGTGTATAGGAAGGGACAATCATCATAGACCAAGAAAACTATTACTTGGAATCCAAGTCATGTCATCCCCATGGAATGTGATTGAGGTATCTATCCGTCAACATTGTTGTATGGGCATGTCATCCCCCAAAAAGGTAGTCAAGGTACATACCCCTCAATGTAGTAGTACGGGCATGTCATTCCCCGACAAGGTGGTCAAGGTACATGTCCATCAATGTGTTAGTATAGGTATTTTACCCCCGACAAGGTGGTCAAGGTACATACCCCTCAACGTGATAGTATGGGGATGTCACCCCCGACAAGTTGGTCAAAGCATGTCACCCCCTCACAAGGTGGTTGGGCATGTCACTCCCCCCTCCCCCCCAATAAGGTGTGGTCAACTTGCAGCACTGTAGATACTTCTCATGAATTCAACACATATATACATTCCCTTAATCATCATATAGTCACTTGACTCATGAGCCATGCAATAGCTCATCAATAACTCAAGAATTGATGTGAAGACATTTTATCAAATACTTGGCGGGCATGTAATGCTAGTTCAAAATCATGCAATTCAAGAGTGAAATCATGTGAGAAAACTCAAGGTAAATCAACCCAACAACACATAGTAAAATCCTTATGCAATATAGGTTGAAATCCCTCATCAAATTTAATTGAAGATCATAGTTTCATAGTTCAAAACGTACATATTCTCAACAGACAAAACCAACTCATAGTATAATCTTGAGGTAGATAAACATGCATATTTAATCAACATTTCAAAAAGATCCCAACATATTTCTTTCTTATAATCTATAATAAAGGATACCCATAGATGATATATCTTGAAAACATGAAATTTCTTAAAATAGGAAGATTGGACACCATGGGTGAAAGGACCCAATGGTTGAATTCCACATACCTCAAATTTGGGGATTTCCTTGATGAAGATTGAAAGAGAAATTGAAGCTTGAATGAAGTTCTTGAGATCTAGAAATGAGTTTGGGACACTTGAATTTTGATGGAATATTTAGATAAGTGTAAGAGAGGGTTTTGGGAGTGTCTTGAATGATATTGAAATGACCCCAAAAGTATCCGAAAATGTGCCTTGGAAGTGCACAAAATTTTAAATGTTGTGTATCTCAACATCCGTGCTCAATTTTGATAATCCAACTTTATATTCTTGTTTAAGGGGTCAAAATTAGGGGAAATAGTCTCTAACCCCGATTTAAGAGCAAAAGAATGGCAATTATGATTTTTCAAGTGACTAATTCCAGTGAGAAACCTTCGCCCCTAGCACGACGCACAAAGGGCGTACAGATGAAGAGAAGTTGTCTCTACATTCCCTCTTTGACGTAGACAGGTGTATTTTTGATTATAGTGATTTTCTATGTGGTCCAAGGCTTTTAAATCTTGGGCCTATGTGTCCCCGAACGTGTTTTTACCCATACTTAATCATTTTTCACCCTTATATCATCCAAAATATTACCCAATACTCACTCCAACACTTAAAAATATTTTTCACTCCTAAACTCAGGTCTCAAAACCCTCATCCGAAACTAAGGATTTCGTTCAAGCTTCATGCCTTCTTTTTTAATCTTCATCAAGAACATCCCCAAAGCTAAAGTATGTGGGTTTCAACCATTGAGTCCTTCCACCCATAGTGCCCTAACTTTCTATTTACTAAATTTTCATGATTTAAAGTTGATTTTATAAATAGGTTTACTAGTGTGAATTTTTCTATGAACTATGTTAAAGCTATGTAAAATTGTGACTATTTTGCTATGTTTTAAGCTATAAGTCATTGTTCTATTGCAAGATTTGATGAGGATTTTGATGTATATTTCTTGAAGGCTTGCAAGGTATTGATTGTTAGTTTTAAAATGGGTTTTTAAACATAATTGGTTCTCTAAATTGCATGCTCTTGTACTCCCATTACACACTTACCAAGTGTTTGATGAAATATTCGAATGTGGTTTCTTGAGGAGTTGAAGGTTCGAAGCTTGAGATATGACATGATTGACCATGTTATGATAAAATGAGCTTATGTATATGATATATTTATGTAAAGTGTTTCATTAGACCATGACCGATGTGGGTAACCTAGTTGAGGGGTTATGTCTCAACTACTAGGCTGATGGGTGCTATCATCACTAACCTAGTTGAGGTGTTAATGTCTCAACCACTAGAGTGATGGGTGCTACAATCAAAAATCTTAATGAGGGCTTTTACCTTACACTCTAGTGTGATTGGTGCTATCATCACTAACATTGATGAGGACTTTATAACTCGCACACTCGGGTGAAGGGTGCTATCATCACCAACATAGCATGGGGTTTGTACTTTGGAATTCTAGTTTGGTCTCATCTACACATATTATATTCTATATGAGCATGAGTTACTTACATATGTTTTACTTCTGCATTAATCATACATGCCATGTTGTCATATTTTGCATATTGTCTATTATTATGCATCTTGATTTTGAGGCATATCTCTTGTTGCATTGTATCCTATACACTTAGTACATTCAAATATGCTAATGCTTACTTTTACCTACATGATATCACCATATAGGAACCGGTACCAAAGTTGATCATTCTCCTCCTCCAAGTTGCTAGATCGGTGCTACTCAAATCTAGTTGTCGAGTCCTCCATTTCGGGGACCTTAGTCTATGTTGCTATTATTTCATATTGAGAAATTCTTCTTATACTCAATTTTGACTACGAGGGTGTGCCTAGTTGCTTTGTCTTGACTCTTGCTCTTATCTGTGTATTAGAGGTGTTTTTTGGATATGTTATGTATTTATGATAAGAGCTTGACTCTTGTCGCTCTTTCATGATGTTATGAAAGCTTTCCCCTTAGTCCCATTGCCCCCATTCTTACCCTTTATGTCTATTATATGCTTGTACGATAGATTATGTTTAATGATAAGTTAATAGGCTTATTTGGAGTCTGTTTTGGTTCCCCATTTGTCTTGTCACGTCTATGCCCTAGGCTTGTATTGTGACAAACTTAGTATCAGAGAATGAGGTTGATAGATCGTTGGGTTCCATACACCTCATCGATTAGATTCCTATTCAAGGTTGTGAAGCATGCCATGACTATGAATAGGAAGCCATGAGTCATTCTAGGAAATATTTCCCTTCTTCATGTTCTAAGTCATGCTATAGAGTGGTGGTAAGTTTTTCCAACCTAACGATTGCTCTTTTCTTTGCTAGATCATGTCAAATACTCAAGGAAGAGGTGACCAAATTCAGGATGAACAACCTACCAATGGTGAGCTCTAGGATGCTCTCACTATGCTTGCCCAAGTTCTGGCCAACCAAGTCAACCAAGGGGCCCAATCCCCACATGCTACTATCCTGAGAGCTACGGTAACAAACTTCATGAGGATGAATCCTCCAGTGTTCTATAGGTCAAGGGTGGATGAAGATCCACAAAAGTTCATTGATAAGGTCTACATGATCTTGAATATCAAAGGTGTTGGGCCGAATGAGAAGGCAGAGTTGGCGGCGTACCAACTCAAAGGGGTAGCAAAAATATGGTATGATCAATTGAAAAGGAAGAAGGGGAATGGTTATGTGGTACTTTGGGAGAAGTTCAAATTAGCTTTCCTTAATCGATTAATCCCTCTTGAGCTTAGGGAAGCCAATTTGGTGGAACCAATAAATTTGAAGCAAAGGTGCTATCATTGCGAGGGAGTATGCCCTCAAGTTCAATCAACTTTAAAAATATACTCCTCATTTGGTGGCCGATCCTAGATCTATGATGAATAAATTTCTAATGGGGGTCTCTAACTGGATGAGTCAAGAATGTTGGTCCACCATGCTAATTAGTGACATGGACTTGTATTGGTTGATGAAATATACTGAGTAAATAGAGGAAGAAAAGTTGACAAAGAGGAGAAGTCATGCGGCGAAGAGGACCCATCTTGAGGGTAAGTTCGAAAGGGGTGCTAGAGTCCATCTAGGCCAAAGGATATCTCATGATACTAATTGGGGCTTCACAAATGACCTCCGTAGACCTCAATGTATTGGTGGTGTGGTTCCCTGTAGAGGGTGTCCTAAATGTTGAGGGGCTCATAAGGGCCCATGTTTGAAGGGTTCAAATGCTTGCTATGAATGTGGGGAGCTTGCTCACAAGAAGATAGATTGTCTAAGAAACTATGGCAAAGGCCAAGGTGTAAACGCGATTCCATTGGATAGAGGTGGTCGTCAAGTTGGTGTCCTAAGGTACAATCAGTTTTGTGCTCTAGATGGGAGGTAAGGGATTGGAGAGGTACCCAACGTTGTTAATGGTATGTTGAAAATCTTTGATCTTGATGTGTATACTTTGATTGATCCAGGTGTCACTCTTTCCTTTGTTACCCCTATTATTACCAAAACATTCCATGATGACCCGGAGTTATTGCATGAGTCATATTATTTGTCTACTCCTATTGGTACATCTATTGTTGTAGAAAGGTGTATAGAAATTTTCTGTTTTGTATTTTGCATAAATTGTTGCCTTGTGATCTTGTTGAATTAGACATGATTGATTTTGATGTCATTCTTGGGATGGATGGGTTGCATGCATACTATGTTTCTATTGATCGTAGAACCCCTAGGATCAAGTTTCAATTCCCTAATGAACCCGTACTTGAGTGGGAGAGTCAAGATATGGCGGTCAAGAATAGATTCATTTCATGCATTAAAGACCGTAAGTTGATCTCTAAGAGGTGTTTGTTGTCACGCCCAAAGTCCCGTTAGGGCGGACTGATACCTATTGCTGATAAGGCTTGGGAGACCCAACCTGTATCTATGCATTTTCTATATATATTATAAGGGATTTCTACAATTGACGTGCCTTTAAGAACATAAAAAATGATAACAAGCTAAAAGGAAATACATATGGCTAGGCTGTTGGGGCCACAGTGGTTAAAGTATGAGGCACGACCACACTTTAATTTACATAGTCTATAAAAGCCTCTAGATAAGGAAAAGTATCTGACAAGGGTCGGGACAAGCTCCGCCTCGACTAACTATACAATGCAAACATATAAGCTCTAGACACAAGCAAAGGCCTGAAGCAACCTGGAGCTTGGTATCAGCAGCTAGATATCCTGTACTCTTACTGGGGAGATCTACTAGCACCTCTACCTGCAGCATGAAATGCAGGTCCCCCATAAAGGATGTCAGTTAGAGATAATTTACTGAATATGTAAGGTTGGAAATACTGAGTATGAAGTAGCAACTTAAATGAAACTATGCATTGGTGTAGAATAAGAGACCACCTTTCGTTATACTTTGTGATCATGTACTTTATGTTCTTTATATAACTTTATCTTTAATGTATACTCTATGTACATCATCTAATAGAAATGACCAGATGATCAGTGGTGCAATTGTATCTGGATTGTCCCTGGCTATGTTCTTCCTTAACCCCTCGGGCTACCACCCATGATAGGATCATCCCTGGCTAGGTGATTCTTCCACCCCTTGAGCTACCACCCATCAATAAAAAATATACTTTATCTTTGAATTACCTTTGAGGTGATTCTTTTGGTGGTCACAATATTGGAGTTATAGGATTGTAGATGTAACATGTGAAATGTAGATAATCATACAAGACAACATGACAATGAAAGGAGTATGTTACATAAATAATGAAATGCATATGAGATGAAACAACTCGTGAACTTTATTTAGCAACAAGAACCCATGTGACTCGATATCCAAGCATGTATGTACATTTAGAAGGTGACTATGTATGATAGCTTACGAACATGTCAAAGAGTGGAGATATGGTTAATACTTGTGTCGGAGTTGGCAAGTGCCTTTATGTGCCAAGGAGGGATCTGTGCTTCATGCCAAATAATACGAAATCAAGTAGCCTTACATACCTCATTGTATGACCTCATTACTACCTCGAGATAACCTTCCATTCCTCCAAATATCTATCTACAATATAGTATATGGTACAACTAGCATGAATAACAAAAATATACACTTTGGCAGCATAATCACACAAAAAAACCAACACACGGGCAGCAAGCGGGTATTTATAAACCCAAGCATATTCTTTCAACCTTTTCACCCCTAATCATATATTCAAGTACATATTCTCATATAAATATCATGTGAAGCCTATTCATGTCCTCTAACAGTCTTACAACACCCCACAAAGCACAACACATAACAATTCTACACAACCTACAAATGGACAGCATAACGTTACGTCCCTTTGCCCCATTTTGACGTCCACAATTCCAAACCAGTTCCAACTTTAACCAAACTGTTGTAAGTACATCTATACATAAAACCAGCCTTGAATCAGTCTTAGAACAGTAACATACTAGTCATTAAGGATGCGAGTCAATAGCCTTCCATCCAATAGCCCACAAGTTCATACTAAGAACACAATTGTGATATCATATAAGAACTCATTTTTGTGGACTGTAAAAGTGGTGAAGCAGCATAGTTACATTACTATACAACAAACCTTTTTTAAATACATATGTATTACTTCATATAGCTAACCAAGAAGAGAGAAGCCTCTTAATTAACAAGAAAAGTGTAGAACAATCCTTAGAATACAAGTTGTATAGAATTTCCAGCACAATAACATATACTTCTTGTTTTTCATGAAGAATCCATACTAAATACACAACTATTATTACTTACCTTTGCTTCCAAGATTTAGGTTTCCGTCAAAAACCCTAGAGGGTTGTGTTAGTTGCTTTGTAAAGTGAGGTAAAGAGAGAAAGAAAAGTCTTTAGGAAGCTAAAATTTTTCTCCAAAGTGAAATGATTTAAGGGTTTTTTGAATCCTTTATAAAGGGTCTTTTGGATGACTTACTCCTGGACCTTTGACCACCTAATACCACATATTTTTAAGCTGGTTATGAAGTAGTTTGGCCCTTACACTTGGGCGTAATTAGGTCTCAAAGTTGATGCGCTTGGGCTTACCCCAAGCTCAAACCATTTGAAAGGGAATTGCTATTTTTTTCTTTTTATTGATAGAGGAACCTGTCAAACCAAATAAAGTAGAGGGGGAGCATTTTCCAACTTTCTCTTCACTTAGTTTGGGCCCAATTAGCCAAGTGGATTGTGGTGTACTTGGGCCTTTTTTATATGCTTCTTGGGCTGAAAATAAATTTCATTTATGATAGTAAAACATGGGCTAAAGTTACACCCTTAACACGGACTTTATTCATAATTAGACTTAGTCAAATTCGACGTCGAACCTTATCTCGGTTTAGCTAGCAAATTTAAGCTAAGCAAGTAGGTGACTCACCTGCTAGCTTCTTAAGTCCTATAAGCACGTCAATTCTCTCACTTTGTTTAGGGCCTTTATCTCCTCAATTCAACTTAAAAATTATTTATACTCGACCCTCTTTAGCGTTAGACATATATATTACCCTTTAATTGGAGATTCAAGTACTTTTAAAAATTGGCGCTAACTTGACCAAACCATATCATGTTTCATTTGCATAGTACTAGTATTGTAAGATATGGGGTGTTAATTTGTATCATCTTGTGAGGGTAAAAGATGTGGAGTCCAAAGTCCATTCTATAGAGTTAGTTCCAGTTATAAATTAGTTTCCTGATGACTTTCCAAATGACCTTTCCGATGTTCCTCTGAAAAGGGAGATAGATTTTGGCATCGATCTTCTTCCCGATACTCAACCCATTTTTATTCCCTTTTATCATGTGTCCCCAGTGGAGTTGAAGGAGTTAAAAGAGCAATTGAAAGATTTGTTGGAGAAGGAATTTATTAGGCCTAGCCAATCACCTTGGTGCACTAATGTTTTTCCTGAAAAAAAGAAGGATAGGTCTATTAGAACGTGTATTGACTATTGGCAACTCAATAGGGACATCATCAAAAACAAGTATCCTTTACTAATGATTGATGACTTGTTTGACTAATTGCAAGGGGCTAGCTATTTCTCTAGAATCGATCTTCGTCTGGGTATCATAAAGTTAGGGTGAGGGAGTGTGATACTCCCAAGACAACCAGACGAATCAGATATATGGCATATAAGTAAGGCATATGTGGTGGCAGATGCTTTGAATAGGGTATTTATGGGTAGACTAACCTAAGTTGATAGTGGTGATAGGGAGATGGCTAGAGAGGTGCATTAATTGGCTAGATTAGGAGTTAGGTTGGAATAGGTTAGTGATGATGGTGTGGCTGTTGTTGATGGATCTAAGTCTTCATTGGTTGATGAGGTGATAGCAAAACATGTTCTTAACCCCTCCTTGCTTGAATTAAACGCCTTGGTGAAAGAGGGCAAAGTAGAGGTTTTCTCCCTAGGGGAAGATAGTGCCCTTAGGTACTATGGTAGGTTGTTTGTGCCTTGTGTAGGTGGTTTGAGGGAGAAAATCCTTGATGAGGCCCATAATTCTTCTTATTCTATCCACCCCGGTTCCACCAAAATGTATAGACACTTGAGGGATGTGTATTGGTGGGGAGGCATGAAGAGGGACATTGCCAAATTCATTTCTTATTGCCACAATTGTCAACAAGTCAAAGCCAAACATCAAAGGCTGGGTGACCTAACCAAAGAAATAGAGATTCCTACTTGGAAGTGGAAGGACATTAATATGAATTTTGTGGTTAGGTTGTCTAAGACCAGAAAAGGTTTTGATTCCGTTTGTGTGGTGGTTGATAAGATGATGTAATCGGCTCACTTTCTATCGGCTATGTTAAAGTTTCTCCAATAAAAGGTGTGGTTCATTTTGGTAAAATGGGAAAGTTGAGTTCTAGATATGTTGTTCCTTATGAGGTGATAAATAGGGTTGGCAAGGTAGCTTATGAGTTGAAGTTTCCTACTGAAATGGATTTGGTTCATCCGATATTCCATGTCTCTATGTTGAGAAAATGTGTCAGTGATCTTAATGCTACAATGCCTCTTGATGTTGTGGGCATTGTTGAGGATAATTTGACTTATGAGGAGGTTCCAGTTTAAATTTTAGATAGGCAAGTGAAGAGAATGAGGAAGAAGGAGGTGGCATTCGTTAAGGTTCTTTTGAGAAACCAACAAATCAAAAGTGCTACTTGGGAGGGCGAAGAAGAAATGCAAAAGCGTATCCTAATGTCTTCCACTCCACTCAATCTTAAGGTACTAATTCTATGACCCCTATGTGATTTCAAGTCTTATAGGTCAGCCCTATGACATTCATATGCATTCGTGTTAAAGTTCGGAATTTATGATGATTCTACACTTATGTTGAAATTTTTAAAATGGTTATAAATATAATTTTGCATTCTTGTTGGGGCTGATTTTTTCATGATTACACTTTTATTCTACGTATATTTTACATTCGGGGACGAATGTTCCCAAGGGGGAGACATTGAAATGAGCGTAAAAGTGCCGAAAAATGTGACTCAGAAGTGCCTAATATTTTTAAATTCCATATAACTCAAAATCCATGTGGGATTTCAAAAATTTTACTTCATATTCTTGTTCAAAGGGTCAAAATTTGGGGAAGAAGGGCCAAACCCTGATTTAAGAGAAAAAGATGGCAATTATGATTTTTCAAGTGACAAATTCATGTGAGCAATCCGCGCCCCTGGCATGAAACGCCAAGGGCGCGCAGATGAAGAGAAGTTGTCTTTGCGTCCTCTCCACGATGCGAAGAGGTGCATTTTCTGTCTAGTGATTTTTTGTGTGGTCCAAGACTTTGAAGTCTTGCACCTGTGTGTTCCTAAAGTATTTTTACCCATACTTAGTCATTTTTCACCCTCATATCATCTTAAATATTTCCCAATACATACTCTTAGCCATAGTTTTCACTCCTAAATTCAAGTCTCACAACGCTCATCCAGAACTAAGGATTTCCTTCAAGATTCAAGCCTCCATTTTCAATCTTCATCAAGAACATCTCCAATGCTAAGGTATGTGGGTTTCAACCATTGGGTCCTTCCACCCATGGTTCCCTAACCTCCTTTTAACTAAATTTACATGATTTAAAATTGATTTTACAAATGGGTTTTTACTAATATGAATGTGTCTATGAACTATGTTAAAGCTATGTAAAGTTGTGACTATTTTTTTATGTTTTGAATTACAAATCTTGGGTCTGTTGTAATATTTGATGAGGAGTTTTGATGTATATTTCTTGAAGTTATTGCAAGGTATTTATTAATGGTTTTAAAATGGGGTTTCTTGCATAATTTCACCTCTAAATTGCATTGTCTTGTACACTCATTACACACCCTCCAAGTGTTTGGTAAATTGTTCGAATGTGGCTTCTTGAGGAGTCTTTGATAAATTGTCCGAATGTCGTTTCATGAGGAGTTGATGGTCCAAAGCATGAGATATGATATGATTGACTATATGATGATGATATGAGCTTATGTATACGATATATACTATGTAAAGTGTTGCATTAGACCATGTCCGATCAGTTAACCTAGTTGAGGGGTTAATGTCTCAACCAGTAGGGTGATGGGTGCTATCATGACTAACCTTGATGAGGGGTTTGCACCTCACACACTAGGGTGATGGGTACTATCACCACTAACCTTGTCGAGGGGTTTGTACTTCACACATTAGGGTGATGGGTGTTATCATCACAAACCTACCAAGGGGTTTGTACTTTTGAAATCTAGTTAGGTCTCTTTTACACATATAATATTCTATATTAGCATGAGTTACTTAAGCATGTTTTACATATGCATTGATCATACATGCCATGTTGTTATATTAGAAGTATTGCTTATTACTATACATCTTGATTATAAGGCTTATCTCGTGTTGCATTGCATCCTACATAGTACATTCAAATTTTCTAATGCATACTCTTACCTACATGATATCACCATGGAGGAACCGGTGCCCAAGTTGATCATCCTCCTCCTCCAAATTTCTGGATCAGTGCTAGTCAAAGCTAGTTGGTGAGTCCTCCACTTTGGGAACCTTAGTCTATGTTACTCTTATTTTTTATTGAGACAATCTTCTTATGCTCTATTTTGACTATGAGGGTGAGCCCGGTTACTGTCTTGTCCCCCGTCCTTATCTATGTACTAGAGGTGTTTGTTGAACATGTTATATATATATATGATATTCACTGTACTCTTGTCTGTTGTTTATGATGTTATGCAAGCTTTCAACTTAGTCCCATTGCCCCTATTCATACCCTTTATGTCTTTTACAAGCTTCCCTGACCAATGATGTGTAATGACAAGTTAAGAGGCTTGTTTGAGATCCCATCGGGTTCTCCATTCGTCGTGTCACGTCTAGGCCCTAGGTTGTGTCCTGACACATATATATTTGAAAATTTACCGAGTATATGTATTTTTACACATAGGAGGGAATGCTACCAAGACACCAATGCCTTTGGTTGAAACAGGAAAAATAAGGAAGTCATAACATTTCTCTGCTATGGGTCCGCATCACGGAGCCAACACGAACGCACACTGGACGTTGCAATATTTATCAAAATGAATTTTCTCTAAAGGTCCTCTGAAATCGGGTTTATACCCATCTCCCACTCATTTTTTCTCCTTGATCAAGAATAAGAAGTCAAATTTTCGATATCATGCACAAATTTTGAGATATATGGAAATTACTATTATGGGGATTTCTGAATCATATTTTCAGGCGTTTTTGGGGCGTTTCAGGTAGGTTGTAATGTTTGCCACTATTTCGAAAACATTCAAAATGATGAAAATTAAATAATACATATATTCACACTTTTCAAGGATAACAAATTATCTGTTTTATCTTGTTAGTTCTTCATGGTTCCTACAACCCTAGTTGTGGATTTAGCTACTCATGATGTGCCTAAATGCAAGACTTATGAACTTAGATAACATGATAGAGTACTACACAATTGAATTAAGCACATGAAAATCTAAAGCTTCAATGAGAACCACAAGATTGTTATTTGAAGATGAAATGAAAGCGTACAAGTGTTTCTTAAACTCTACAATGTTTTTCTCTACTTTACGTTGTTGTTTTCATGCTAAACCTCTCCAAAAAATAACCTTAAAATCTATTTATAATTATTAAATACAAATCCAAGACAAAATAGGACAACTAGGTCGGCAGGCTTCACGAGGTGCTCTACAGGTCGTATAGTGATTTATAGCTCGTAGTCGGGCTTTCTTACTTTGTGGCTTCAATTTTGGACTTGGCTTCTACGACACCCCTCCAAGGCTTGTAAAAGGTTCTATGGGCCATTAGGGGTTTTTTCTGATGATATTTCTACAAGTCTTCACTTTCTAATCCTTAGGGTATGAGAATTGATCTATGACTCCTTAAGTGTTCCACGACTCATTTGTATTTTCTCAAAGAAAACTTCAAAAATCCACCCTTTACTAGAATTTCACATGAAGCCCCTTAATGGAAAGCAGAATACTCTACGGCCCATAAAGGGTCTCGTGGATAATCAAAATAAACAACTTCTACATATTTTACCAAAAAGTCAATGTCAACCCTAAAATCCTGCAAAACAAACATAAAACCATATCAAACATACTGACATCATCTTGAGAACAAACAAAATTCTATGTTTTAAGCATCAAAAGTTCTATATTTTGACATCACATCAGGCCACTACTACTACTTCTACCCTAGAGATCTTTCCACATTGATAGCACTTGCTGACATGTTTTATGTGTCAGCGGCTTCAATTCAGGCCATGCCACCGAGGCAAGCTCTACACTGTGTCCCAACAAACTCAGTTATTAAATTAGATTCAACCATTGGTCTGCCATGCCTTTTTAGAGGCTGAGGCTCACATATAGGCATTCATGGTGGCCACTATTAAATAGATACTTACACCCGTGGACAACCACATTGATGAATTTGAATACCAAGTACAGTAGAGCCTTAGCTAAACACAGCTTGTAGATATTATGGCCATTCGGACGGAGATCTAGCAGCTCTAGGTTGAAACGATAACAACATTAGTAGCACCGGATGTGTTCTCACTTATCAAGCCCACAAATACAGTAGTAGATTTACATTCTCTAAAGGATACATCACTCATTTCCCTTAGGAGAATGCCATGAAATGTTGAAAAAGTGCCTCAAAAAAGCCCATAATCTTAATATCCATATATATCAAAAATCGTCTGTGATATAAAAAATTTGACTTCATACTCTTGATCAAGGGGAAAAATAGAGTGAGAAATAGATATAACATTGATTTTAGAAGACCCATAGCGAAAAATGATTTTCGCCAAATTTTATATTCCAACTGCTGTCCGCGATGGCTCCGCGACGCGGACCTATCGCAGAGCAGTGTTATAACTTCTTTATTTTTCTTGTTTCAGCTTAAGGCATTGGTGTTTTGTCCACATTCCCTCTTATGTGTAAAAACACTGATACTTTGCCATTTTTCAACTCTATATCACTCAAGACCCTGTCAAAAAAACTCTACAAGACACAGCAAAATATTTCATCCAAATTCAAGTGTCTCAAGTTTAATTCCATATCTCAAGAACTCTATTCAAGCTTAAAGTCTCCTTTATGTCTACATCAAGAAAATCCAAGTTTAAGGTATGTGGGTTTTAACCATTTATTTCATACACCCATAGTGCCCAATCTTCCTATCTTATGAAAATTACAAGTTTTCAAGTTGTATTATATATGAATATCTTTAATTAAGGATTATAAACATAAAATAAGTTGGGGTTTTATGAAATGTTGATCAAATATGCATGTCTATCTATCTCAAGCTTATACTATTACTTTGTTTTGTCTATTGAGACTATGCATGTTCTAAGCTATGAAACTATGATCTATTATGATATTTGATAATGAATTTCAAGGTATCTCACATAAGGGTTTTGCAATATGTTAGTGGGTTTATTTGCATTGAGTTTTCACATATGATTTCATTCTTGAATTGCATGATTTTGAACAAGTATTACACACCCACTGATTGTTTGATAAAATACCAAGTTATGAATTCTCAGGATATGTACATGTTTTACAAGTCAAGTGACTTCATGATGAATATGGGCTATCAAGTGTCTTATGAATTCATGAAATTATCTATGATTATGCAAATATAAAGTTAATCCCTCTTTTAAAGATTTTACCTTTTGTGAGCCTTTGATGTTAATGCAAGGGTAATGTTTGATGATGATCTATTCTTATGTTTCATATAAGGCTCACCATTAGAGGTCAAGTATGTTTAAGAGCTATTCATGTCATGAATCCATTTTTATTGCAAGTTATTAATGTATAATTATTATAAGTATTTCATGGGATTAGACTTGGCACTGATGGATGAAGGGTTTGCTCTCTTTCCTTGAACTAAATGCCAATGTAGGATTATGTTATGCCTTTGCTATACTAGTGGATTCATTTAGTGCACTTTCTCTTGAAATTCTTCCTGAAATGGGATGGGCTCCCATAAGGCGATGTTTCTCATGAAATCCTTTTCAAAATGAGATAGGCTCCCGCAAGAAAGGTTACCTCTCTGAAATGGGACGGGCTTCCGTAAGGTGAAGTATTTTTTACCTTTACAAATAGACCACCTCTTTACCGATGCGGGGTAATCATTGGGATTCCAAGTTGTAGCTCGCTTTGTCTTATTCTTTGTCGGTTGAGGTCTCGTTCTACACATGTACTGTGCTCTATGCAAGTTGAATGATTTACAAGCATATTTTACTTCAAGCTTTGATTATACATACCATATTGAGATTTTTCTTATCTATTGCCAATTGCTATGCACTAATTGGCTTATGTCTTATTACATTGCATCCTACATACTTAGTATATTCAAATGTATTAACGCATACTTTATGTCTGTATGATATCACCATATAGGGAATAGAGAACTGATTGTTCATCCTCCACGAGGCTAGTGAGATTATCCGAAGATAAGCTTGGCGAGTCTTGAAACAACCCTAAAACGTGTCCAAAAATGTGCTTCGAGATGCCCAAAATTTTAAATTCCATATATCCCAAAATACATGCATGATATCAAAAATCTAACTTCATATTCTTGTTAAGGGGGTCAAAATTAGAGTGAAAAAGGGTCTAACCCTGATGTAAGAGTGAAAGATTAGCAATTACAATTTTTCACGGTGAGAATTCCATAGAGGAATCCACGACCCCCACGTGTTGCGTGCTAGTTTTAAAAGGTGCCTTTTTTTTGGTTCGGTCCAAGACTTGTAAGTCTTGGGTCTAAGTGTTCCTGAACGTGTTCTTACCTGTACTTAGTTATATTTCACCCTCATATCATACTAAATATTCCCCAATACGCACTTAAACACTTAGCCATATTTTCACTCCTAAATTCAAGTCTCAAACCCTCATCCGGAATTAAGGTTTTCCTTCAATGTTCTTCTTCAAGCTTCAAGTTTCCATCTCTAATCTTCACCAAGTTCATCTCCAAGCTAAGGTATGTGGGTTTCTTTAATGGGCTCCTTTCACCCATGACACCCAAGCCTCCTTTTACTCAGATTGCATAATTTAAAGTTGACTTACAAATGGGTCTTGCCTATTATGAAATTAACTACACACTACTATTAAAGCTATGTGAAAGTTTGACTGTTTCGCTATATTTTGATCTATTGTAAAATTTGAGGAGGTGTTTTGATGCATGTTTCTTAAGAGTGTTGCAAGGTGTTGATTGGTGGTTTCAGAAAGGATTTTCTTTCATGATTTTATCTCTATATTTCATGGTTTTATACTAGCATTACACACTCATAAGTGTTCGATAAAATGTCCAGATGTAGTTTCTTGAGAATTTGATGCTCCAAAGCATGAGATATGAATTGATTGACTATATGATGATGAAATGAGCTTATATATATGATATATTTTATCTAAAATGTTTCATTACTCCCCTAGTTAAGGGGTTAATATCTCAAACACCAGGGGGGTGGGAGAGATTGCCACTAACATAGATTAGGGGTTTGTATCTCACACACTAGGGTGATGGATGCTATCAACACTAACCTGGATGAGGGGGTTTGTACCCTAGGGTTATGGTTGAAATAATCACTAACCAACCATGGGGTTCATACTTTGGAAATCTATCTTGGTCTCTTCTTCACATATGATATCCTATATGAGCATGAGTTACCTAAACTTGTTTTCCTTATGTACTGATCGTATATGCCATATTGATATATTAAGCCTTTTTTCTTATTGTTTGCTTTTTGATTATGAGGCCTATCTCTTGCTGCATTACATCCTACATACTAAGTACATTTAAACATACTAGCTCATACTCTTGCCTACATGATATCACCATGTTGGAACCCATGCCCATGTTTATCATCCTCCTCCTCTACATGGCTAGTTTAATAATACTCAAGCTAGTTGTTGATTCCTACACTTCAGGGATGTTAGTCTATGTTGTTTGTATTATATATTGAGACATTCTTCTTTATATTCTATTTTGACTATGAGGGTGAACCCGATTGCTTTTTCTTAGCCCCCACTCTTATCTATTTATTAAAGGCGTTTGTTGGACTTGTTATATATCTATGATATGAGCTTGACACTTTGTCTATTATTTATGATGTTATGCAAGCTTTCTCTTTAGCCCCTTTTTCCCTATTCTTACTCTTTATGTATTTTACATGCTTTTGTGACCGATGATGTGAAATGACAAGTTAATAGGCTTGTTTGGGGATCCTTCAGGTTCCTCATTCACCTTGTCACATCTTGGTCCTAGGCTTGGGGTCATTACAAATTTGGCATCAGAGCACTAGGTTGATAGATCCTTGAAGTCCAACACACCATGTCGAATAAAGTCCTAGTTATGGTTGTGAAGCTTTCCATGACTATGAGTAGGAGTCTATGAGATGTTTTAGGAAATGTTTCCCCTCTTCATGTTCTAAGCCATGCTATAGAGTTGTGTTAAGTCTTTCCCACCTAACGATTGTTTTTTTCTATGCTAGATCATGCCCAACACTCAAGGAAGAAGGGCCTAAACTCCCAAGGAGCAACCTACTAGTGGTGAGCTTCGGGATGCTCTCACTATGCTTGCCCAAGTTTTGGCCAACCAAGTTAATCAAGGGGACAAAGCCCCTCATGCTACTACCCCAGGAGCTAGGGTAAGAGACTTCGTGAGGATGAATCCTCCGGTGTTCCATGGGTCAAAGGTGGATGAAGATCCACAAGATTTCACTGATGAGGTCTAGAAGATCTTGAAGATCATAGGTGTTGGGCCAAATGAAAAGGTAGAGTTGGCAGCGTACCAACTCAATTGGGCATCCAAAATATCGTATAATCAATGCAAGGGTGAGAAGGGAATTGGTAATATGCTTCTTTAGGAGGAGTTTGAATCGGCTTTGCATAATTGGTGTTTCCTTCGTGAGTTAGGGAAGCTAAGTTGGTGGAGTTTATAAACTTGAAACAAGGTGCTATGAGTGTGAGAGAGTATACCCTCATGTATAATCAGCTTTCAAAGTATGCTCCTCATTTGCTAGCTGATCCTAGATTTAGGGTGAATAAATTTGTGAAGGGGTTCTCTAACTTGGTGAGTGAAGAATGTCAGCCCACCATGCTAATTAGTGACATGGAGTTGTCTCAATTGATGATATACGCTGAGCAAATAATGGAAGAAAAGTTGAGGAAGAGAAGGGGCATGAGGCCATGAGGGCCTGGTTGAGGGTAAATTCCAAAAGGGTAATAGATTTAATCACGGTCAAGGGTCTCATCATGCAACTAATAGGGGGTTTGCCAATGATCTCCCTAGGCCTCAAGGTTTTAGTGGTGTGGCTCCTAATGGTTGTGTCCTAAATGAAGAGGGGGCCATAGGGACCTATGTTTGAAGTGTTCTAATGCATGCTATGAATGTGGGGAGCTTGGTCGAAAAAAGATGGATTGTCCAAGAAACCGTTGCAAGGGCTTGGGTGCAAATGTGGTTCTATTGGGTAGAGGTGACCCTCAAGGTGTTGACCAAGGCACAATCGGTTTTATGCTATTCATAGGAGGTAAGGGATTGGTGAGGTTCCCGATTTATTAATGGTATTTAAAAATCTTTGACTTTGATATATATGCTTGCATTGATCCGGGTGCAACTCTTTCCTTTCTTACTCCTTTTGTTGCTAAAAAGTTCCATGTTGAACCCGAGTTGTTGCATGAGTCATTTGATGTGTCTACTCTTATTGGTGCCTCTAATGTTGCTAAGAAAGTTTATAGGAGTTTTCCTATTTGCATTTTGCATAACTTGTTGCCTTGTGATCTTGTTGATTTAGACATGGTAGATTTTGATGTCATCCTTGGGATGGATTGGTTACACGCCTATTATGCTTCTATTAATTGTAGAACCCGTACGGTGAAGTTTCAATTCCCTAATAAACCCATCCTTGAGTGCGAAATTCAAGATATGGTGGTCTAGGGTAGATTTATTTCACGCATTAAAAACCATAAGTTGATCTCCAAGGGGTATCTTCATCATCTTGTGAGGGTTAGAGATTGGAGTCTAAAGCCCCTTCCATTGAGTCAGTTCCGATTATAAATAAGTTGCATGATGTTTTCCCAAATGACCTTTCTGGTGTACCTCCCAAAAGGGAGATAGATTTTAGTATAGACATCTTTCCTGATACTCAACCTATCTCCATTCCCCTTACTGTATGGCCCCGACGGAGTTAGAAGAGTTAAAGGAGCTATTGAATGATTTGTTAGAGAATGGATTTATTAGACCTATCTAATCACCTTGGGGTACTCCAGTGTTGTCTGTGAAGAAGAAGGATGGGTCACTGAGAATGTGCATTGACTACCAGCAACTCAATAGGTCACCATAAAAAATAGGTATCCTGTTCTAAGGATTGATGACTTGTTTGACCAATTTTAAGGGGATAGCTTTTTCTCTAAAATTGATCTCTAGTCCGAGTATCATCAAGTGAGGGAGAGCGAGTGTGATATTCCTAAGACGATCTTCCAAACTAGATATGGGCATGATGAGTTTGTTGTGATGTCTTTTGGGTTTACCAATGCATCGGCCATCTCCATGGACCTAATGAATAAGGTCTTCAAGCCTTACCTTAATTCCTTTTTGTGGTCTTCATTGATGGTATATTGATCTATTCCCATAGTAGGTAAGAGTATTTGGGGCCTTTGAGCGATGTGTTGTAAAGGTTGAGGGAGGACAAATTGTATGCCAAATATGACAATTGTTAATTTTGGTTGAAAGAGGTTGCATTCGTGGGTCATATGGTGTCAAGGATGGTATAAAAGTGGATCCTAAGAAAATCGATGTGATTAGAAATTGGCCTAGACCATTGACTCCATTGGATATTAGGTGCTTCTTGGGCCTAGCATGTTAATATAGAAGGTTTGTGAATGGTTTCTCCTCTATAGATTCCCCTATGACAAAATTGACTCAAAAGAAGGTTAAGTTTGTGTGGACCGACTAGTATGAGAGGAGCTTCCAAACATTGAAAGACAATCTTGTGTCCGCTCTTATATATTGTCACTACCAGATGGGTTTGAGGGATTTGTGGTGTATTGTGATGCTTTTCGGGTTGGCTTCGGTTGTGTGTTGATGCAAAATGGTAAGGTCATAGCTTATGCTTCTTGAAAACTCAAGGTACATGGAAGAAACTACTGTACCCTTGATCTAAAGTTTACCAGAATTGTGTTTGAATTAAAGATTTGGTGTCACTACTTGTAATGGGTACATATGAATGTGTTCACAATCATAAGAGTCTCCAATATGTCTTCACTCAAAAGGATCTCAACTTGAGGTAAAGGAGATGGTTAGAACTTCTCAAAGACTATGATATGAGTGTACACTATCATCTGGGCAAGAAAAATATGGTGGCGGATACGTTGAGTAGATGTCTATGGTAGCCTAGCCCATGTTGATGGTCGTGGGAAGGAGATGACCAGGGAAGTGCATCAATTGGCTAGGTTGGGGGTTAGGTTGGAAGAGGTTTACGATGATGGTGTTGTTATTATTTATGGGTCTAAGTCTTCATTGATTGATGAGGTGATAGCAAAACAAGATCTTTTCTCCTCCTTGCTTTAATTGAAGGCCTTGGTGAAAGAGGCAAAGTAGAGGTTTTCTCCCAAGAGGGAGATAGGGCCCTTTGGTACCACGGTAGGTTATGTGTGCTTTCTATTGATCATTTGAGGGAGAAAATTCCTGATGAGGACCATAATTCTTCTTATTCTATCCACCCCGATTCCACCAAAATCTATAGAGACTTGAGGGATGTGTATTGGTGGAGAGGCATTGCCAAATTCGTTTCTGGTTGCCATAGTTTCCAACAAGTCAAAGCCGAATATCAATGGCCCGGTGGCCTAACCCAAGATACAGTGATTCCTACTTGGAAGTGGGAGGTGATTAATATAGATTTTTGTGGCTGGGTTGCCAAAAACTAGAAAAAGTTTGATTCTATTTGGGTGGTGGTTGATAGGGTGATGAATTCGCCTCACTTTCTACTGGTTAAGACCACATATAGGGCTAAAGAGTATGCAAGGTTGTACATCCATGCGTTAATAAGGTTGCATGGGGTTCGTTTATTCATCATATCAGATCATGGTGCACAATTTACTTCACAATTTTGGAGGTCTTTTCATAGGGATCTTGGTACAAAAGTTCTCCTTAGTACGTCCTTTCACCACTATATGGATGGCCAAGTAAAAAGAACCTTTGAAAACCTTGAAGATATGCTTAAAGGAATATGTATTAGAGTTGATGGGTAATTGGCATGGCCATCTTCCTTTGATTGAGTTTGTCTAAAACAATAGCTATCACTCTAGCATTGGTATGACTCCTTTGGAGGCACTTTATGGGAGATATTTCGATTACCGATTAGTTAGTTTGAAGTTGGAGAAAGGTTAAGGAAGGCCCAAAGTCATAATAAATCCTATGCGGATGTGAGACGAAGACACCTTGAATCAAAGTGGGTGATTGGGTTTATTTGAAAGTTTCACCTGTGAAAGGTTTTTCCATTTTGGTAAAAATGGGATTTTGAGTCCAAGATATGTCAGTCCTTATGAGGTCTTAAGGAGAATTGGGAAGGTAGCTTGTGAATTGATGTTGCCTAGTGAAATGAATTTGATTCATCCGGTGTTTCATGTCTCCATGTTAAGAAAATATGTTGGTGATCCTAATGTTGTTGTGCCTTTTGATGTTGTGGGTGTTGTTGAGGATAACTTGTCTTATTAGGAGACTACAGATCCAATTTTGGATAGGCAAGTGAAGATATTGAGGAACAAGTAGGTGGCATCCGTTAAAGTCCTTTGCAGGACCTAACAAGTCGAAAGTGCTACATGGGAGGCCGAAGAGGGCCTAAGTGCTTCCAAATGTGTTTTTACCTATACATAGTCATGTTTCACCCTCATATCATCCTAAACATTACTCAATATTCACTAAAACACTTATCTATATTTTAACTCCTAAATTTATGTCTCAAACCATCATATGGAATTAAGGGTTCCTTTAAGCTTCAGGTCTCCATCTCCAATCTTTACCAAGTTCATCTCCAAGATATGGTCTCTGAGTTTCATTTACCCATGATACCCAAGCCTTCTTTTACTCAAGTTGCATGATTTAAAGTTGATTTACAAATGGGTCTTGCTTATTATGAAATTCACTGCACACTATGTTAAAGCTATGTGAAATTACGAATGTTTTGTTGTATTTTGAGTTATAAATCTTTGATCTGTTGTAAGATTTCAGGAGGGGTATTAATATATGCTTCTTGAAGGTGTTGCAGTGTGTTGTTTGGTAGTTTTATAATGGATTTTCTTGCATGATTTCATCTCTATATTTCATGGTTTTATACTAGCATTACACAAACTCTAAGTGTATGATAAAATACCCAGATGTGGTTTCTTGAGGATTTGAAGGTCCAAAGAATGAGATATGATATGATTGACTATAAGATGATGTAATGAGCTTACGTATATGATATACTCTATATAAAGTGTTGCGTTAGACCATGCCCGATCCAGGTAACCTAGTTGAGGGATTAATAACTCAAACTCCAGGGTGGTAGGTGGGTTGCCACTAACCTAGATGAGGGTTTTGTACCTCACACACCATGGTGATAGATGCGATCACCACTAACCTATATGAGGGGCTTATACCTCACATAGTAGGTGATGGGTGAAATCATCACTAACCAACCAAGGGGTATGTACTTTGGAAATCTAGCTTGGTTTCTTCTTCACATATGATATCGTATATTAGCATGTATTACTTAAGCATCTTTTCCTTATGCATTGATCAGACATTCCATATTGATATATTAAGCCTATTGTATATTGTATGCATTTTGATTATGATGCCTATCTTTTGTTGCATTGCATCCTACATACTTAGTACATTCAAACGTACTAACACATACTCTTACCTGCATGATATCTCTATGTAGGAACCGATGCCCAAGTTGATCATCCTCCTCCTCCACGTGGCTAGTTCAATACTACTCAAGCTAGTTGGTAAGTCCTCCACTTTAGTGACCTTAGACTATGTTGTTCATATTATGTATTGTGACATTCTTCTTTATGTTCTATTTTGATTATTAGGTTAAGCCGGATTGCTTTGTCTTGGACGCCGCTTTTATCTATGTCTTAGAGTTTTTTATTGGACTTTTTATGTATGTATGATCTGAGCTTGACTCTTTGAGTATTGTTAGTGATTTTATGCAATCTTTACCCTTAGCCCCTTTGCCCCTATTTTTACTCTTTATGTCCTTTATTTGCTTCCATGACCGATGATGTGAAATGACATGTTAAGAGGCTTATTTGAGGATCCTTTGGGTTTCTCATTCATCGTGCCATGTCTATAACCTAGGCTTGGGTCATGACAAGTCCTCAAATTCGGGGTCACTATATAATTTCACTTGCTACCTCTAAGACTTCTTTATGTTGAACATTTGACATTATGAGGGTGAGCCCGGAATGTGTCTTGGCCCCCGCTCCATTCTATGTTTAGAGGTATTGCTGGAATATTTTGATGTATTTATGATATAAGCTTAAACCTTTATGTTTTTATGATTATCAAAGACTTCCTTTAGTCCCGTTTCCCTTTCATACTATCTCTTGTTGTTGTTTACTTTGCTTCCATGACCAAGGATGTGTGATTGATATGCTAAAAGGCTTCTTGGGTTCCTTCGGGTTCCCATTTATCATTTCACGTCTAGGACCTAGGCTTTGGTCATGACAAATATGGTATCAGAGCATAAGGTTTTCAATGGTCGTTGTAATCCAACACACCACGTTGATTAGAGTCTTATTCATGGTTGTGAGGTGCAGCACAACTATGAGTAAGAGGCTATGAGGCCTCTTAGAAAATGTTTCCCTTCTTCATTATTAGTTTCATGATTTAGCAGTAAGGTAAGTCCCTTTTCTCTAATGAATGTTCTTGGCTATTCTAGATCATGCTGATTCCAAAAGAAAGCAGAGTCCATACACCCTAGGGCCCCTCCCACTCCTCAAGATCCTCAAGCTGGGGGAATGGACCATGATGAGTTTTGAGATGCTATCAGTATGTTGTCCCATGCCATTATCAATCAATTGAACCAAGGGGTCCAAGCCCCTCACGTTCCTACTCCTACCTCAAGGGTGAGGGATATAGCTACAATGAACCCACCAGAGTTCCATGGATCCAAGGTGGATGAGGACCCCCAAGAATCCATTGATGAGGTGTATAAGGTGTTTTCCATTATGGGGATTAACTCAGAGGAGAAAGTGTTATTGGCGGCTTACCAACTAAAAGAGGTAGCTCAAATATGGTACACTTAATGGAAGATGGAAAAGAGGAATTATGATGCTATCCTTTGGGAAGAGTTAAAAGCGGCATTTCTCAACTGGTTCATTCCTCTTGAGCTAAGGGAGGCAAATATGATGGAATTTATGAATCTAAAGCAAGGGTCTATGAGTGTAAGGGAGTATGCTCTCAAGTTCAATCAACTCTCAAAGTATGCCCTACAATTGGTTGTTCAGCCAAGGTTAAGGATGAATAAATTCGTGTTGGGTGTATCCGACTTGGGGAATGAGGACTTTTAAATTGCCAAGTTAGTGGATGATATGGATTTTTCCTGTCTCATGACATATGTCGAATAATTGGATGGGGAAAAGCTTAGAAAGAAAATTGTTGGTGAGTCTAAGAGGGGTCGATTTGAAGGTGGGTTCCAAGGTTCAAAAGGTGGTTGGTTTCCTCAAGGCCACAAGTTCTAAGGCCAAGGGTCATCCAATGATGTTGACAGGATGTTCGAATGATAAGGTGCCTAATGATAGGCTCCAAGGTAGTAATGGAGGAATAGTAAAGCCAAGATGTCTAAGGTGTGAAAAGAATCATACTAGTCCTTTTTTGGAAAATTCAAATGCTTGCTTTGGTTATGGTGAAGTTTGCCACAAGGTTATTGATTGTCCTCATGCTCAATCAAAAAGTGGAGATGGTTGTCCACAAGGCCAAGGTGCAAATGCGGGTTAATGGGGAAGAGGAGGCCAAAGAGGGGGTGCACCAAGGAAAAAATAGATTATATTCTCTTCAAGGAAGACAAGGGGTGAATGAGGTGTCCGATGTCATCATCTGTATGTTAAAGGGTTTTGATTTCGATGTGTATAAATTGATAGACTAGGTGCCACTCTTTTTTTTATTACTCCTTTTGTTGCCAAAAAGCTTCATGTTAGCCCCGAATTGTTGTGTGAACCTTATGAAGTGCCCACCTCTGTTGGTGAGTCCATTGTTGCTAGAAGAGTCTACAGAAATTGTCCCATATCCATTTTGCATTAATTCTTGCCTTGAGATTTTATTGAAATAGATATGGTGGATTTTGATATCATTCTTGGGATGGATTGGTTGTATGCATATTATGCTTCTATTAGAACCCATAAGGTTAAATTCCAGTTCCCTAATGAACTCGTCCTTGAGTGAGAAAGTTGTGATATGGTGGTTAAGCGTTGATCCATTTCTTGTCTTGAAGCCTAAAAGTTGATTTCTAAGAGTTGTCTCTATCATCTTGAGAGGGTTAGGGGTGTTGAGTCCAAAGTCCTTCCTGTAGAGTCGGTTCTGGTGGTTAATGAGTTTCTTAATGTCTTTCCCGATGCATATCCCAATGTTTCTCTCAAAAGGGAAATAAATTTTGGTATAGACCTCCTTCCCGATACTCAACCCATTTTTGTGTCCCTTACTTTATGGCCCCGGTATAGTTGAAGGAGTTAGCAATTGAAGGATTTGTTGAAAAAGGGTTTTATAAGTCCTAGTAAGTCACATTGGGGGCCACCGGTATTGTTTGTGAAGAAGAAGGATGGTTCTCTTAGAATGTGCATTGATTACCAACAACTTAATAGAGTCTCCATAAAGAACGTGTACCCTCTACCAAGGATTGATGAGTTTTTTGATCAACTTCAAGAGGCTAGTCACTTTTCTAAGGTTGATATTTGATCCAGTTCATCACCAAGTGAAAGTGATGGAGTGTGAGATTCCAAAGACTGCTTCCTAGACTATGTATGGGCACTTTGAGTCTGTGGTTATGTCCTTCGGGTTGACTAATGCACCGACTATATTTACGGATCTTATGAAGGGTCTTTGGATCTTACCTTGACTTGTTTGTGGTGGTTTTTAATAATAATAATATCTTAATTTATGCCCAAAATGAGGAGGATCATATGAATCACTTGAGGGTGGTGTTGCAAATCTTGAGGGAGGAGACATTGTATGCTAAATATGAGAAATGTGAGTTTTGGTTGAAAGAGGTTGCATTTTTGGGACATGTGGTGTCGGATGATGGTATTAAGGTGGATCCTAAGAAGATGGAGGTGATTAGAAATTGCCCTAGACCTTTGACTCCATTGGACATTAGAAGTTTCTTGGGTTTGGTGTGTTACTACCGGAGGTTTGTGAATACCTTCTCTTCTATTGTTTCTCCTATGACTACGTTGACCCAAAAAGATGGAAAATTTTTGGTAGACCGATGAGTGTGACAAGAGCTTCCAAACTTTGAATGATAAGCTTGTCTCCACTCCTATCTTGTTTCTACCGAAAAGATTGGAAAGGTTTGTTGTATATTGTGATGCCTCAAGAATTTATTTAGGGTGTGTTTTGATGCAAAGTGGTAAGGTGATAGCATATGCCTCTAGACAACTTAAGATGCATGAGAGAAATCATCCCACCCATGATCTCGAATTGGCAGTCGTGGTATTATCCTTGAAAATTTAGAGATTGACTAATAATGGTCTCTCCCTACACATGTATTATCTTCTATTTAAGCATGATTTACTCTAAGCATCTTTCATGCATGTCATATTGCTATATGCTCATCTATTGCCTATTTATGCATTTTCATTATGTTTCTTATTTAGTGTTGCATTGCATCCTACATAATAGTATATCCAAATTTACTAAAGCATACTCTATGCCTACATGATATTACCATGTAGGAACCGGAATTCCTATTGATTCTCTTCCTTATGGCTAGACGAATTGTTCAAGTTAACTTTTGGTGAGTCCTCAAGTTCGAGGACAACATATTTCTTCTTTCATGCTTATGTCTAGACTATATATTCTTTGGATTACCTCCTTTCATTCTTATGAGGGTGCCCGGTTACTTGTCTTAGCCCCCGCTAAACTTTATGTTTAGAGGTTGTTTCATAAATATATAAGGATGTTATGAGCTTGACTCTCTCTTTGACTCTCTTGATGTTTTTATGAAATGAAAGTTTTCCCTTAGTCCCTATGCCCTTATTTCTACTCGATTATTGTGTGTAGTTGCTTCTGCGACCAAGGATGTGTAACTGTATATTAAAAGGTTTTCTAGGGGTTACTTTGGGTTCCCCATGCATCGTGTCACATCTAGGCCCTAGTTTTCGTCATGGCCAACTTCATATTAGAGAACTAGGTTGTAAAGTCCTCGGCGTCCAACACACCGCGTCGATTAGAGTCCTATTTATGATTATGAAAGTGCATCACGACTATGAAGAAGAGGCTCTGAGGTGTTCTAGGAAATGTTTTCCTTCTGCATGATCTATGTCATTCGATATGATAAGGTCCCCTAGGGCTTATTGCTAATCTCTAACCGTTACATTTCAGGATATATCTCAAGCTACTCAGAACGGTTATATATCGAATTTAGAGGTTCGCAATGCTCTATAGGTAATGAACCAAGCGGTGACAAAGTTAATGACTCAACTCAATCAACAAGAGAGTGCTCCCGAGACCTCAAATGGTAAGGGTGGAGGTAGTGGGGCCAAGAGGGCCTATGTTGAGGGTAAGTTCCAGAGTCTGAAAGATAGAGGTGATGTTATTTGTTCAACATGTGGTAAAACTCATAGAGGCCTATGTTTGAATTGCACCAATGCTTGTTTCAGTTGTGGTGGAGTGGAACATAAGAAGAAGAATTACCCCCGTAAATGCAATAAGAGTAAAGGGGCTGATGAAGGGGTGACTCGTCTTAGATGCCCAATATGTGGGAGAAAAGAAGAAGATTAGGTGCCCGATGTTGCTACTACTATGTTGAAATTTCCTTTTGTTTTGATGTATTTACATTGATGGGCCCGGGTGCCACTATTTCTTTAATGATTCTTTCTTGTTTCTGGTGGACTTCAAGTGTGCCCTGAGTTGTTATATGAACGTTTGGTGTCTACCTCCCCTTTGTTGTGTCTATTTTTATTAGGAAGGTCATAGGTATTATTTCGTGTTAATATTGAATTAGGTCTTGCCTTGTGACTTGTTGGCTTTGATGTAGTAGATTTTGATGTCATATATGGGATGGATTAGTTTCATAGATGTTGTATCTCCTTTGATTGTGGGGATCATAGAGTTTGATTCCAATTCCTTAGTAAACTCGTCCTTAAGTAGGGGCTTTTAATGTGGATGTGAAGGGGTAAGTCCATTTCTTTTCTTAAGGTACAATGGATCTCTAAGGGTTGTACTTATAATCTTGTAAGAGTGAGGGGTGTTGAACCTATGTTATTTCTATTGAGTTAATTCTGGTGATAAATGAGTTAGTGAATGTCCTTTCTCATATTCTTAATTTGGAGTGGTGTCTTTTGGTTTGACTTATGCACCGGTTATGTCTATAGGTATTATGAATAGGGTCTTTAATCCCTACTTGTTATGTTTGTGGTGGTCTCTAGTGATGATGTATTGATTTATTTGGAGCTTGTGAACAATTTGGGGGTAGTGTTGCAAACATTGAGGGAAGAGAAGTTGCAGGGGATGGTATTAAAGTTGATCCTAAAAAGGTGAATGTAATTAGAAATTGCCCTAGGCCATTAACCCTATTAGACATTAGGAGCTTCTTGGGATTAGTGGGTTACTGTCGAAAATTTATGAATGGATTCTCTTCTATTGCTTCTCCCATGACTAAGTTGACCCAAATAAGGCTAAGTTTGTGTGGACCGGTGACTGTGAAAAGAGCTTCCAATCCTTGATAGATAAGTTTGTGCCAGCTCCTATCTTGTCTCTACTAGAAGGTTTGGAAGGGTTTGTTGTGTATTGTGATGCCTGCCAGATTGGATTGGGTTATGTGTTGACGTCAAATTGTAACGTTCTAGCCTGTGCTTCTAGAAAATTTGGGATATGAGAAGGATTATCCTATCTATGACCTTGAGTTGGCCGCCACGATATTTGCTCCAAAAATTCAATGTCATGGTTTGTATGGGGTGCACATTGATGTGTTTATCGATCACAAGAGTCTCCAATATGCGTTCACCCAAAGTATCTTGGCTTGAGACATAGGAGGTATATAGAAACTTATTAAGTATTATGATATGAGTGTACATTATTATCCCGCCAAGACTAATGTGACGGTCGACGCTTTGAGTGTGGTGTCCATGGGTAGCTTAGTACATATTGATGGTGGTAGCATGGGGGTGACTAGGTAGGTCTACCGGTTGGCTAGGTTGAGGGTTAGGTTGGAAGAGGTTGACAATGGTGGTGTTGTGGTTGTTGGTAGTTCAAAGATCTTCCTTGTTTGATTAGTTAGAAGCAAAGCAAGATCTTGATTCCTCCTTGTTAGCATTGAAGGCTTGCATGAGTGTTGGCAAGGTGTAGGTTTTCCCCAAAGAGGAAGATGATGCCCTTAGGTACTTAGTTAGGTTGTGTGTTCCTAGTGTTGATGGCATGAGGAAGAGGGATTTTAATGAGACCAATAGTAGCTACCACTCTAGTATTGGTATGGCTCTTATTGAGACTCCATATAGGAAACATTGTATGTCCCTGGTTGGGTGGTTTGAAGCTAGAGAAATGGCTTTGTTGTGTCTGAATCTGATTATGAAGTGCATAGAGCAGGTGATGTTGATTATGGAAAAGATGAAATACCTGAAAGTCATCAAAAGTGCTATGACTATGAGAGAATAAAGGATCTTGAATTTAATGTTGGTGATTGGGGCTATTGGAAGGTTTCACTCATAAAAGGTGTGGTTATCTTGGTAAAGAGGGAATTGAATTTACGGTTTTTGAGTCTCTATATAGTGTTGAGGAGGATTGGTGAGGTTGAATACGAATGGTAGTTGCCTTTGGATATGGATATGGTTTGTTTGGTTCTTCATGATCCTAGGTTGAGAAGATGCGTTGGTAATTCAACTGTTATAGGACTTTTTGAGGATTGTGGAAGTTGTGGAGGATGAGTTGACTTATGAGAAGGTTTGTTAGAGAAGTTGTGTGAATATGAACGAATATTGATTACTAAGGGTGTGGTGTTCGTTAATCCCCTTTTTAAGAATCGTGAAGTTGGAAGTGTCATTCGGGGAGTCGCAGAGGGCACCGAAGGCAATATACGTACCTCTTTCATTCTATTCAAGCTTATGGTAACATTTCCAGTCCTTTAATGATTTCAAGTCCAATGTCTTATCCCATAATTCATTTGCGTGCATTTAGTTTATATTGTCAAGATCATGGTGATTTTAACACTTATGATGAGATTTATGAAAATGGTATTTAAATGGATTGATGCATCCTTGTTGGGGCTGATCACTTCATTATTACACTTCTCATATACATTTCTTTGGCATTAGGAGACGAATGTTCCCAAGGGGGAGATATTGAAATGACCCCCAAAATATGGCCGAAAATGTGCCTCGAAAGTGCTTGGAATCGTAATTTCCATATATCTTATAATCGATGCACAATACCGAAAATCTGACTTCATATTCTTGTTTAGAGGCCGAAATTGAGATGAAAATAGGTCCAATCCAAATTTTAGAGCAATCGTATCAAAATCCAAAAATGCCAAGTAAGCAATTTCTAGTGAGCTAGTGGACCCCAAACAAACGTGCCAGGGGCGTGGGAAAGGTGTATTTTTGTCTAGTTTTATTATTTCGGTCCAAACCTTTTGGGTCTTAGACCTAAGTCTCCCCATACATGAAAATACCTATACTCAGCTATATCTCACTTTCATATCATACAAGACATTCCCCAATACTCTCTCAAACACTTCAACAAATATTTTACCCAATTCAAGTGTCTCAAACTCACTTCCATATCTCAAGAAACTCATTCAAGCTTCACGCTCTGATTAAATCTAAGTTAAGCATATTTATGTCGATTAAGAGCATCATGGGTCCCCTATATCAAGCCAAGTTCGAAGGAATTTCTGTTGGCGAAGTTCTGCACAAATATCGATAGGAGGGTCAACTTTAAAGGAATATACCTCTTAGCACACAAAGAGCTGGGTGGCCTATGGCTTACCAAAATAAAGCTCTTTGAATTAGCTTTCCGATGCACTTTGTTTCACCTTATTTAGTGTTTGGGTGAATAAGTTATGCCTGTTTTCATAGAACTCATATGTGTAGGGGTATATACGGGTTTTTCACAAATTACATTTCATTAATTGCATTCTGTATATTTAGTCATTTATATTGGTCTTTTGGGGATTCCTCTGCTATCTTAACACTTCTTAAAGACCTAAACCATTTCCTAAAGATCAAATTCACTCCTCCCAATTGGAATACACTCTCAAATTCTCCCAAGAGCCTCCATCAAAACCCCACTACAAATTCAAGGAAACTCAAGAGCAAGATTTAGATTCTAAGAACCACTTCCAAACATCAAGTCTTTCACAACTCAATTTCAAGGTCTAAGGTATGTGAGTTTCAATCATGGGTACCTTTCACCCATGATGCCCAATCTTCCATTTCTATAAAAATTACATGTTTCCAAGTTCTGTTGCTTATGGGTATCATTCATTACAGATCATAATCATACACTATAATGGGATTTTATGGAGGTTTGGTTGAATATACATGATTACTCCTTTTTAAGTCTATACCATGAGATGATTTACCTTCTAGGATTATGCATGTTTTAAGCATTAGAACTTTGATCTCTTTTGGGATTTGATGAGGGGTTCCAATGTATTTTGGAAATGGTATTACAAAGTAATGATAGGATGTCTTACTTAAAGTTTTGTTTCATGATTTTACACTTGATTTGCATGGTTATATGTTAGTATTAAACACTCGCCAAGTGTTTGATAAAATGTACGGTTATGATTTCTTGAAGAATTCAAGGTCCAATGCATGTCTTATGATTTGAATGATTTTATGAAGATGAAAGCAATGTATGTATATGTTATAATTTATATAGCGTTGGGAAATGACCAAGCCTCACTCGGGAGGTTGTAGGCCCGGTTAACCATGTCGAGAAGATTGTACCTTGATCGACTTGCTCGAGAGATGGTAGGCCCGTGCAACCACGTCAATCGGTTTGTACCTTCCATTCTACTCAAGCCTAAGGTACTAATTTAAATCCCTTATATTAGTTCAAGTGTTAGCCCCTATGTAATTTAGCATGCATTCATGTTTATGTTGACAAGCTTATGCTGATTTTTGACATTCATATTAAATTTATTTGAAACTGATATTTAAATGCATTTCTTGCACTCATGTTGGGTTGAAATCTTAATGATTACTTTTCTTATGTACATTTCTTTGACATTTGCGGACAAACGTTCCCAAGGGGGAGATATTAAAACGCCTCAAAAGAGTGCCTCGCAAATGCCCATAATCATAATTTTCATATATCTCAAAGTCCGTGTGTGATATCAAAAATTGGACTTCATATTATTGATCAGGGGGTAAAATTGAGTGAGAAATGGGTATAACCCCAATTTTAAAGGTCCCGTAGTGAAAAATGATTATCGCCAAATTTTCAATTCCAGTGGTTGTTCGCGATGGCTCTGCGACGCATTATGTGGAGTAATGTTGTGACTTCCTTATTTTTCCTGTTTTTTCCTAAGGCATTGGGGTCTTGGTACCATGCCCACTTATGTGTAAAAACACCTATACTTAACCATTTTTCAACTCTATATCACTTAAGGCCCTCTCAAAAAACCTCTCCAAGACTTGGCCTAATATTTCATCCTAATTCAAGTGTCTCATGCATAATTCCGGTTCTCAAGAACTTCATTCAAGCTTCAAGTCTCCTTCACCTCTACACCAAGAAAACCCATGTTTAAGGTATGTGGATTTCAACCATTGGGTCCTTTCACCCATGGTGCTGAATCTTCCTATCTTGTGAAAATTGCATGTTTCAAGTTGTATTATCTATGAATATCTTTTATTATGGATTATAAGCATGAAATATATTGGGGTCTTACGAAATGTTGATTAAATATTCATGTCTATCTATCTCAAGCTTATACCATGAGTTGATTTTTTCTATTGAGACTATGCATGTTTTGAGCTATGCAACTATGATCTATATGAGATTTGATGATGGATTTCAAGGTATCTCACGTGAGGGTCTTGCAATATGTTTGTGGGTTCATTTGCATTAAGTTTTCTCACATGATTTCAATCTTGAATTACATGATTTTGAACAAGCATTATACACCCACCAAGTGTTTGATAAAATGCCAAGTTATGATTTTCAAGATATGTACATGTTTTACAAGTCAAGTGACTTCATCATGAATATGGATTATCAAGTATGTTATGAATTCATGAAATTATCTATGATTATGCAAGAATGAAGTTAAGCCCTATTTTAAAGATTTTACCTCTTGTGAGACTTTAATGTTAATGCAAGCATAATGTTTGATGATGATTTATTCTCATGTTTCAAGTTAGGCTAACCATTAGAGGTCAAGTATGTTTAAGAGCTACTAATGTCATGATTCCATGTTTATTGCAAGTTATTAAAGTATGATTATTATAAGTAGATGGATGGAGGGTTTGATCTCTTTCCTTGAACTATGTGCCAACATATGATTATGTTATACCCTTGCTATACTAGTGGATCCATTTAGTGCACTTTTTCTTGAAACTCTTCACTAAATGGGATGGGTTCCCGTAAGGCGAAGTTTCTCATGAAATCCTTTCCGATATGGGACAAGCTTTTGTAAGGATGGTTGCTTCTCCTAAATGGGACGGGCTCTCATGAGGTGAAGTATGGTTTACCTTGGCAAGTAGACTAGCTCTTTACCGATGATGAGTAATCATTGAAATTTCAAGTTGTAGCACACTTGGTCTTATTCTTTGACGGTTGAGTCTCTTCCCACTCATATTCTATTCTCTATGCAAGTTGAATGATTTACAAGCATATTTTTATTCAAGCTTTATCATGCATGCCATATCAAAATTATGCTTATCTATTGCCTATTACTATGTATTTTGACTATATTGGCTTATGTCGTATAGCATTGCATCCTACATACTTAGTACATTCAAATGTACTAACACATACTTTATGCCTACATGATATCACCATGTAGGGAACGGAGCTCTTCATAATCATCCTCCACGAGGCTAGTGAGATCATTCGAAGATAAGCTTGGTGAGTCCTTATATTCGGGGACACTATCTACTTTCTCTTGCTACCTCTAAGACTTCTTTATGTTGAACATTTAACATTATAAGGGTGAGCCTAGAAAGTGTCTCGACACCCGCTTCATTATATGTTTAGAGGTAATGTTGGAATATTATGATGTATTTATGATATAAGATTGACCCTTTATATTTTTTTTTATTATCAAAGACTTCCCTTAGTCCCATTTCCCTTTTATATTATCATTGTTGTTGTTTACTTTACTTTCACGACCAAGGATAGGTGATTGATATGTTAAGAAGCTTGTTAGGATTCCTTTGGGTTCCTATTTGTTCTATCATGTCTAAACCCTAGCCTTTGATAGTCAAAACCCTACATTTATGATCCTGATACAATGAGACTGCAGATGAGGTTGACAGAGGAACAAAAGTACGAGCTTGCCAGGATATGCTCGATGTAAGATAAGGAGATGCGACAATCTCGTAAGCTAGACAGACGGAGGGGTGCTGGAGCCTCCGAACATGATCCTATTACTAAGGAGGCCATCAAGAAGATTAAGGGTAGCCTGACTCAGCTATAGATAGTCGCTTAGGCATGTAGGTATGTTGTTTGACCCCTGTTCTTTACTATTTTGTTATGTACATTAAGGATAATGTAATGTTTTTTGACAAGGTATGGATAGTTATAGGCCTTAGTGAATTCTGAGTAACCTTGGCCTATAACTTTTTCAAATTTTGAATCTGAGGGTTTTCTTACCTATATTCTTTTTCTCCAAGGATATTTGCTTTCTGTTGAACCGACATGTTTAGGATATGTAGGTAGTACTAGTAACATATAGTATTGATGTCTATGATATATGTTTGGTCTTTGGTGTAAAAAATGATACGCACCAAAAGTTGTGTTAGTTAGTCTTGACAACAACCATATATGTTTGATTGTTTGACAGTGATTGTTTTGATAAGTAAGTTTAAATTTTAATGAAAGGCATGCTCTGAGAGTCTTTGTTAATAGTGTAATCAGTGTCAAGTGATTGAGTAAGCTTTCTTTGTTAAATTATTCTATTGTGCTTCAATTTAGAACTTGCCTTGTTACTCTAACTTAGACTATAGGCTAAGTAGTTAGCAAAAGATCTCTATTTATTGTTAATATGAGTTCACTTAGCCTAAATAACCAACCAAATGTGTAATGTATCCCTTGATCCCAATGTTTGAGCCTTGCATGTACACTTTTTTCCGTAAAAAGCTAAGTTACGTAGCCTTGTTAAATCTAATATCCTGAAATTGGCCCTAGTCCTTCCTTGAATATTGTACTCTTTGACTGAGGTAAAAAACTTAAGTTTAGGGTACTACCAAATGTGTCCATGGTTTATAGGTTGGATATTATACACCTCAACTCAAGACAAAATCCTAAGTTGGTTGGTGTAAAGATAAACACACAAAATGAGGCGAAAGTTAGTGCTACATGGAAAAGGAGATAAAAATGTGTACTGGGTACAAGAAAAATGAGAAAATGCCTAATCAATGAGCTGAAAAGAAAAATGAGGTGAAAACAAAAAGCAAAAAGCTAAAAATGAGAGTAAGGCACCCGAAATGCTTGAACTAGGAGAAATATCGGTACAGCAAAAGTGTAGATAAATGCAGTGCCAAGGAGGACCTTTATTCACTATGTTCCCAAAAATATTTTATGAAAGCCCCCTAAGCTTACGTTACAAGCCCAATAAAATCCTAAAGTGATCCTAGTCAAAGTAGTCGAAGGTCATAATCATGAGTGTAGGGGAAATTGTATTGTATTGAGCATGGTATTTGAATATATTTTGTCAAAGTGTGATTTTGAGTAGTATCAAGCATTGAATCTAGAAATAACATCATGAGTGGGATATGAGACTCATTTCTGTGAGGGAACTTGTATTGCACTATTAGTTTTGGACTTATTCAGTGATTGTTACTTATTGATGATTACCTTGCTTGTTATAGTTACACTGCCACATGTATTAATCTCCATTGGTTTACTTGATAGCTATATGATATGCTTTTATTAGTGGTTTGGGTATTTGTGCTTGAGTTTGAGATGATATGTGCCACTAGATAGAGGTCTGTGTGTTATTGCACTGCTTATATATATTGAGTTCGTCGCTTGAGCTCAAGAAACAATTTTAAGTGAGGATGTTGCTGTGCTATCAAAATATAACACTTTTGATACTTTAACCTTTGAATTTTGTGTGTTATCAAAGTGATGTTAGTAGATTTGATGTGTTTTTGTCGTTGTTTTGTAGAATTACAAGGTTGACATGATTTTTTGGCTAAGTATGCAGAAATTGAAGCGTTTGCTATTCAAGGATACCCTTTTGAGGTCGTGGAAGTTTCCACTAGTCGTAGAGTAAGTTTCATAGAAAAATCTAGTAAGGGGAAGATTTTCTAAAGTTGAATCTTTGAACATATAGAGGAGCAACAAAACATTGCACGAGTCGTAGATATGGTTTCATACCTTGAGGATCAGAAAGTGGGGAGTTGCTAAAAAGTCATTAGACAAAACTCTCCACTAGCCATAAAATTTATATAGTCTGTAGATAGGTCTCATAGAAGTCAACCCCAGATTTGCAGATGAAATCCACGAAGCCTCGGTTAAAGACTGTAGAACTTTTTACGGCCCATAAAGATGCCTGTAGTGCCTGCTGACCTACTTCTCCTATTTTGATTTGATTTTGTATTTTAAATATTATAAATAGATTTTTAAGTTATTTTTTTTATAGAGAATAGTGTGGAACAGTTAGGAAATAGTGAGAAACATTGTGAGACACTTGGAAAACAATATTTTGTGATCTAAATTTGTACTTGTGTGATTTTCATAGAAGAGCTTTAATTTCTTGTTCTTAATTTCATTCGTGTAAGTGCTTAATTATACTATTTCATATCATTATTCTTGCATCTACACTAAATATGAGTTGCTAAATCCACACCTAGGAGTGTGGAAATTATGAAGAACTAATAAGGTAAAATCTAATAATTGATAATTCTTGGAAAGTGTGTGTGCATGTATTAATTAATTCTATTTGTTTTGATTGCTTTTTAATGGTAGCCAATATTAGAACTTGTCTAGTGTTACTGATTGAATCAAGGTAATGATGAATAGGTAAAGAGATTAATTAACATGATTTGATTGATGTTGCTCGTCTAATCAACCAAACAAGATCAAGGGGAGGTTGTACTGGAACAATAGGTAATTGATAGTAAAGTAATACTATGGGGAAAGATCAAATCACGCAGTGAAATTTACCTCTAGCCTGGATCAATGGGTTTGGTAAACTTAACTTACTGTTCTGCATGCTACACCTTCGAAAAGAATGCAATTATCTGATAAAACCAAGATAGGGAATTAATAAAACCAAGTTAGGGAATCAAGGGTAGCACAATACCCTACTTACTTTTTATATTGATTTTGCAAAATTGTCTTAGTTTAGGTTTTCTTTCTACAGTATTACAAACCCCCCCTTTTGGTAAGATAAGTAGGTTAATCAACTTAAGTTACTTGAAATTACGCCAAGTCTACCTCATTCCATGTGGTTTCGACCCTATGATGTGTTGTCAAAATATGACATGTTTTATGCTTAAAACATAGGATTTTGTGTGTTCTCAATGCGACATTTATTGTTTTATGTGTTGTTGAACTTATTTTTTTTGCAAGAAAGGAGGTTGGCATGATTTTTGGGCCAATTGCAAACATTTGTTGTTTTTGAAGGTTTACGAGACCCTCTAGAGTCATAGAGTGGGTTTTGTGGAGATTTCCAATGAAGTTTAAAGATTTGAAGTTCAGCCATATGAGACCTCTTTACGAGTCGTAGATCACTCTACGAGTTGTATAGAGTAGTTTCGCGAAGAATTCTAGTGAGATACAGTGAAGGACCAGTAGATACAGATGAAGTTTACAAGAGCACAATTTGATTCATGAATCAGTCTACCACTCGTAATGTGGATTTGTAGTAGTGAAGTCTAAGATCTCAAAAGCTAAACATGAGACCCCATTATGACATGTAAGTCAGTTTACAAATAGCAAAGGCCTATCATGGAATATAACTGACCAATTTTTCTATTGTTTCACGACTTATTTTTAATATTCTAAATGGTAATTTTTAGTTCATTATTCACATAGTACAGTAGATAGGACGATAGTAGAGTACCTTTTAGGATTTTGTACTTGGAGACTCAATATTGAAGAGGAGAATACACTGGTGGATTCATTGTACTTCAAATCTAGTGATTTTCAATATTTTTTTGATTTTCTTATTCTTTAACTCAATTGGGTAAGTGATTAATTATTTTTTCTCAATTCATGATTTCTTCATCTACCCATAGCATGGGTAGCTAAATCCATAACTTGGGTCTTTACATGTATTAATCGATTCTCTTTGTTTTGCCTGTTTCTAGTAGTGGCTAAGATTAAAACTTTCCTAGTGTAACTTTTCTGATCCATGTGATATTGAAAAGGAAAAGAGTTTGCTTAACAGAATTCATTGATGTGTTCTCGTCTATTAAACATAAATACACAAATGGGAGGTTGACTAGGACTATGACTAATCGTTAGTATTGCACACTATGGAGATGAGCTAAGTCACATAAGAAATTTCGCCTCTCACCTTTGACCAAAGGGCTTGGTGAACTTAAATTGCCTTCCAACATGCTATACTCTAGTCGAGAATTAGATTATTCGGGGATATTAAGTTGGTGAATCATGGGGAACACAATTATCAAGATGCTCTCCACTATTTATTGTCTCTTATTTTAGTTAGTTTAGTTTAATTTCTTTTTGAACATTGCAAACCCCCCTCCCCCGCGCCTTCGAGGAATTGAGTTGTTAATTACTTGAATTGCATATTGCTGAATTCGTTGTGAGTCTTCGTATTCTCTGTGAGTTTTGATCCTAACATTGGTTAGGTTTTATATTTGATAATGACCGTTTTATCCTCCAAAAGAGAGGTGTCACTTGGGCATGATCAAAAATCATGGTGTTGTGCTAGGGAATACTGCTAGACTTGACTAAATTCACTAGTAATAGTAATTCAAGTGTTAATCCTTAGTTCCCATGTGTTTTACTTTTGTTTTTGTTTTTTTTTGTTTCTTTGTAGGGTATACTAGGTAGTGTATGCCCAAAACTAGGTGTCAAGTGAATTACTTAATTCCATTTGATCTAGAGATCCAATGAATTATAAGAAGAATGGCATAAGAAAATGCTAACATTGTGTAACACCCCACATTTTGCTTGTACTAATGCTATGTAAAATGAAACATGATATGGCTTGGTCAAATTAGCGTCAATTCTTAAAAGTACTTGAATCTCGTGTTAATGGGCGATACGTGCGTCTAATGCATAAGAGGTTCAAGAGTATACAAGTTTTGTGTTAAATTGAGGATATCATAGCCATAAACAATGTAAAAGAATTGAGGTATTTGTATGACTTAATAATCTAGTAGGTGAGTCACCTACTTGCTTAGCTTAAATTTGCTAGCAAAACGGAGATGAGGCCCGACGTCGAATTTCTTCAAGTCCGATTATGAATAAAGTCCGTGTTAATGGTGTAACTTTAGCTCAAATTTTAGCATCATAAATAGACTATATTTTCAGCCCAAGGTTGATATTAAAAGTTTCCCAAAGACATCACAATTTTTTTGATAAACTAGGCCCAAACTAATTAAGTAGAAAGCTGAAAAATAGGCAGCAAAAGGCCCATTAAGTTGGAGACTCATTTAGGCCCAAGTGTAAGGGATAACATGATGCATAACAAGTGTATTAACAGATCTCAATATCTAGTCAAAAGGAAAGAAAAATTTGGCCAAAAGAGTCTTTAAAAAGCAGCCCTCAATTCATTCCACCTAAAACAATTTTTCATCTTTCATAAAGACTCTCGCCTTCTATCTATTTCACTTTACAAAGCTGCAAATACAATCCTCAAAGACTCTTGAAGGGAAACCTGAATCTTGGAGGAAAAGATAAGCAATTATAGTTGTGTATTTGGTATAGTTTCTTCATGAAAAATAAGAAGTATATGCTACTATGTCGTGCTGGAAATCCTGGACGGCATGTGTCCTAAGTATTGTTGTGAACGTTTCTTGTTGTTCAAGAGGATTTTCTCTTAATTAGTTGGCTAAATTATGAAGTAAGACCTATTTTTTTACAATATATATTTTGTTAATAATGCAATTGAGCTGCTGCACTACTTTTATAGTCCACAAAAGTGAGTCCTTATAGCATATCATAATTGTGTTCTTAGTATGAACTTGTGGGCGGTTGGATTGAAGGCTATTGCCTCACGTCCTTCACGACTGCTTTGGTACTATAATAAAACTATTTTGACTCTATTTATATGTATGGATATGTTGAGTACAATTTAGGTAAAGTTAAAACAGGTTCAAGATTGTTGACGTCGAACTGTGGTGAAAGGATGTAACGTTATTCCGCTTGTTTGTATGTTGTGAAGGATTTTCATGTGTTGTGCCTGGTGTGATGTTGTAAGATTGTTAAAGGTATGAAATAATATGTTAATAACATGTACATATGAATGGTTGTTAGGAAATACGATTATAAGTGAAAAGATTGAAGGAACGCCTTTGGGTCGGTAATTATAAGTTTGCTGTCCAGGTGATAGTTTTTATGATATTGGACTATGAAGAAGTGTTTCTATGCTGCTAATACTAGTCTTATTGCCTAATATACTGTGTATAAATATTTGAGAGAAAATGCATCCACTCCAAGGTAGTAACGAGGTCATACAACGAGGTATGTAAGGCTACTTGATTTCGTATCATTTGGCATGAAAATGTAGATTCCTCCTTGGTACATAAAGGCATTTACCAAACTCCGACACAACTATTAACTATGTCTCCACCCTTTCATATGTTCACATGCTGCCATATGTAATCACCTTCAAATATGCATATATACGTAAACAAAAGATTACATGGGTTCTTGTTGCTAAATAAAGTTCACGAGTTGTTTCATCCCGTATGAAATTTCATTATTTGTGTAACGTACTCATTTCATTGTCATATTGTCTTGTACGATTATTTACATGTCATATGTTACATCTACAATCCTATAGCTCCAATATTATGACCAACAAAAGCATAATCTCAAAGATAATTAAAAGATAAAGTGTATTATTTATTGATGGGTGGTAGCCCGAGGGGTGGAAGCATCATCTAGCAAGGGACGGTCCTATCATGGGTGGTAGCCCGGGAGGTAGATGCATCACCTAGCCAGGGATGATCCTATCATGGGTGGTAGCTCGAGGGGTTAAGGAAGAACCTAGCCAGGGACAATCCCGATACAGTTTTACCACTGATCAGCTGGTTATTTGTATTACAGTTATGCACAGATTATACATTAATGGTAAAATAATATAAAGAACATAAAGTACATGATTCCAAAGTATAACCAAAGGTGGTCTCTTATCCTGCACCAGTGCATAGTTTCATTTGATCTGTTAGTTCATGTACAATATTTCCTGCCTTACATATTCAGTACATTATCTCGTACTGATGTCTCTTAAGGGGACCTGCATTTCATGATGTAGGTACAAGTGCTAGTACATCTCCCTAGTAGAGTACAGGACATATAGCTTCTATTACTAAGCTCCAAGTTGCTTCAGAGCTTTATATACGTCTAGAGCTTATATGTTTGTATTGTACAGTAGCTGAAGGCGGGGCCTATTCTAACCATTATCAGATACTTTCTCTTATCTAGAGGCTTTGTAGACTATGTGAATTAAAGTGTGTTCATGTCTCGCACCTTAGACACCGTAATCCCAACGGCCTAGTAATATGCATTTCCTTTTGGCTTATTATTACTGTTTACTGGCATAAAGGCATGCTGACTGTAGAAATCCCTTATAATATGTCTAAAAAGCGCATAGATATAGTTTGGTTCTCCTGAGCCATATCAGCAACGGGTGCTGGTTTGCCTTAAGGGGACTTTGGGGCGTGACAGAAGTGGTAACAGAGCGGGTCATCCTAGGGAATCTACAAAGTCGTTTCTTGTTTATCAATGTGTTGTGCACCAATTTTTTTCGCAGAAGGCTACGATGCATTTAGGAGTTGTTACTTTCTTTTCATTTTTTAGATCGCGTCATAGAGCTAAGTGTAATAGGTGGATTGTGTCTAACTCCTGAAATTATTTTGTACAGCATGCAAGTTTGCCAGAAACCAGGAATAACAAAGGTAAAGGCAAGGCAGTAGAAGTGGTGGCTGGTACACCTAGTCATATGAGACAATGAAATGAGGCTCAAGATGAGTCTTTGTCACAAACATCTCTAACCCCTCCAGCTCCTGATGAACCCGAAAGTAGTGAAATTCCCCAGAAACACCTATCGATGCTACAGTGCAAGATCTGAGGAATGCAGTCCAACTTTTGAATCACATAGTTGCTAGCCAAGGCCAAATATAGGAAGGTCCAGTTATAGATGCAGGTCGTGCAAATAGGGAAGCTGTCACGAGGATACGTGACTTCCTTAATTTGCACCCTCCAGCCTTCACTAGGTCTAATCCTAAAGAAGATCTCAAGACTTTATTGACCAGATTCAGAACACTTTAGATGTTATGCATATGAGTGGTATAGAAGTTTTCGAGTTAGCGACATATAGGTTGAAGGCATGGCTATATTGTGATATGAAGCTTGGAAGCAATCCAAAGATATAGATGCTCCCCCAACCACTTGGAAGGAGTTCAAAGAGGCCTTTCTTGACCATTACTTGCCATTAGTGATTGGAGAGGCCCATGCAGATCAGTTCTTGAATCTCCACCAGGGAAATATGAGCGTGAGGGAGTATAGACTGCAATATAATTCCCTGTCCAGGTATGCTCCTAATGTAGTTGCTACTATGGCAGATAGAGTTCATCGATATGTGGATAGAATGGACACGTATCTAGTAGAGACTGTACCATTGCTTCATTGAATAAGGACATGGACATAGTGAGGATGCAAGATTTTGCACATAGTTGTAGTATTAGAGGCAGAGAAGAAGGACATAAGAGTTGGAAAGGGGACAGGCCAAAAAGGCCAGATCTACAGGGCAGTTTACACCCTCCCAAGATGAGCTTAGGCCTCGGCTTTCTAATAGACTGCCTAGGCCAACATCCTTCTATTCTGCAGCTAGTGCTCCACCACAACTTCAAGGGTAGAAAAGTAATTAGTTTGATCAACGAGGTGAGAGACAAGGTATACGGACAATAGGATATTCAACAGGACAACAAATGACACCTAGGCAGCGTTGTACACAATGTGGAAGAAGTCATCCGGGTATATGTCGTGTTGGGATAGATGTTTGTTATTGGTGTAGTGCACAGGGGCATATGATAAAAGATTTTTCGAGGAGGCGTAGGGGTGATATAACACAATCTACTAGTTCAGCTGTTACATCATGATCTTCAATTCCTCCATTAGGTAGGGGTCAACAAGCACCTATGGGTCGTGGTAGAGCTATTAGAAGAGCAGCTAGCTCTAGCTGAGTACAGAATCGTACCAATGCTCTGGGAGTCGACAAAGTTTGGAAGCCTCACCTGATGTGGTCACAAGTACATTGTCAATCTTTTCACATAATGTATATGCATTAATTGACCCTGGTTTTACATTGTCATACATTACCTCACTAGCTGCTGGGAGCTTAAGAGAATACCAAAATTATTGAATAAACCATTTGAAGTGTTTACAGCAACCGGTGAATTTATTATTGTTAGAAGGGTTTATTATGAATGTGTAGTAACTGTTTGTGACCATGACACATTTGCTGACCTTGTTGAGCTAGAGATGGTGGAATTTGATGTTATAATGGGTATGATTAGTTGGCTTCTTGTTATGCCACCGTGGATTGCCGAACTAATAAAATTTACTTCCACTTTCCAAATGAGGCAGTTCTTGAATGGAAAGCCAATGTTGGAGCACCAAAAGGGGAAGTTTATCTCTAATTTTAAGGCCAAAAAATGGTTGCTAAGGGGTATGTATGTCATTTAGCTACACTAAGGGATATGGAGGTAGAATCGCCAACTCTTTAATTAGTTCCAGTACTGAATGAATTTATTGATGTGTTTCATGAAGAACTTCCAGGCTTACCTCCTGATGGAGAAATAGATTTTGGTATTGACTTACTTCCAGGAACTCAAACTATTTCTATTCCTCAAAATAAAATGGCCCTGGCAGAATTGCGTGAATTAAAAGAGCAGCTAAAAGACCTGTTGGAGAGGGGTTTTATAAGACCTAGCGTGTCCCCCTGTGGTGCACCAGTATTTTTTGTACAAAAAAAGGATGGAACCTTAAGAATGTGTATCGATTATCGACAATTGAATAGGGTGACAATTAAGAATAAGTACCCCTCCCTAGGATTGATGATTTATTTAATCAGTTACAGGGTCCCAAATGCTTTTCAAAAATTAATCTGAGTTCAGGGTATCACCAAGTGAGGCTGAAGGAGGAAGATATACCTAAGACTGCTTTTAGAAAATATTATGGTCATTTTGAATTCCTTGTTATATCATCTGGGCTAACTAATGCTCCAACAGCTTTTATAGATCTGATGAAGAGGGTATTTAAGCCATTCTTGGATGTGTTCGTGATAGTTTTTATAAATGACATTTTGGTATACTCAAGTTCAGAAGAGGACCATGCAAAGCACTTACGACAAGTGTTACAAGTTCTTCGTGATTGACAGTTATATACCAAGTTTTCTAAATGTGAATTTTGGCTACAATCAGTAGCATTCTTGGGTCATATTGTATTTGAGGAAGGAATAAGGGTTGATTCACAAAAGATAGAGGCTGTGAGAGATTGGATAAAACCAACGACACCCACGAAAGATTGAAGCTTCCTAGGTTTGGCAAGTTATTATAGGAGGTTTGTTGAAGGTTTCTCTTCTATTTCTGAACCCATAACAAAATTGACACATAAGGAAACCAAGTTCCAATGGAATGATGCATGTGAAAGGAGCTTCCATGAACTGAAAAATAAACTAACTTCTACACCTGTGCTAGTACTTCCAGAAGGATCTGAGGGGTATATAGTGTATTGTGATGCTTCAGGAGTTGGCTTAGGGTGTGCACTTACACAACATGGTAGGGTAATTGCTAATGCATTGAGACAATTATGACCACATGAGAAAAATTACCTAACTCATGATCTTGAGCTAGCCGCGGTTGTATTTGCTTTGAAAATATGGCGCCACTATTTGTATGGGGTTTCATGTTGACATATACACTGATCATAAGAGCCTGCAATATATCTTTAAGCAAAAAGACCTAAATTTAAGACAGCAGAGATGGCTAGAGCTAATAAAGAATTACGATGTTGATATATATACCATCCAGGAAAGGAAAATGTGGTAGCCGAGACTCTGAGTCATAAGACAATCATGAATACTAGTGACCAGGTCATGGTAAATCAAGGCACAACTAAGGATCTACGACAACTAGCTAGTTTGGGAGGTCTCCTTCTTGAACTTGTTTAGTTTGGTGTTTACTTTTATGAACTAATCAAGTACCTATGGTTTGATACATAAGAAATTCTCCATTATTTTTTACAAAGAATCGAATGGGTTCGATAATCAACACCCCCTTCTTTAGAATGTTTGTAAGAGGTAAATCTCCAAAGGAAGGGGTTATTGTACATAATGCAGTAGCGTTTTCATTAGTAATGGAGGTGAAAGCGAAGCAATTCGAGGACCCTATTTTACGGCGCCTTAAGGAAAAGGTGAATCAAGGTATGATGAAGGGCTTTGAACTTACACAAAATGGAATACTTTACTGCCAAAATAGATTATGTGTACCTGATATTAATGGATTAAGGAAGAGGACAATGGAAGAAGCCCATCGTTCCCGATATTCCATCCATCCAGCATCGACTAAGATGCTCCATGACCTGAAGGGAATGTTTTGGTGGAGATGCATGAAAAAGGAACTTGCAGAATTTGTGGCTCAATGTCCAAATTGCTAACAAGTGAAGGTAGAACACCAAAATCTAGGAGGTTGTATGCAGTGTATATAACTTCCAACATGGAAGTGGGATATGATCTGTATGGATTTTGTTACCGATTTGCCTCGCTCATTTCAAAAGTTTGACTCCATATGTGTAATAGCTTATAGACTCACAAAGTCGGCATATTTCTTACCTGTCAAGAGTGATTATACAGCTAATGAATATGCCAAGCTATACCTCAAAGAGATAGTCAGGCTACAAGGAGTCCCTGTCTCCATTATATCTGACTGAGGAACTCAATTCACTGTGAGGTTTTGGAAGTCCTTCCAAAGGAGTTTAGGGACACAAGTAAATTTGAGTATAGCATTCCACCATCAAACCGAGGTCAAGCAGAACGCAACATTTAGACACTTGAAGATATGTTGCGAGCTTCTGCATTGGACTTTAAAGGTAGTTGGTTGGACCATTTTCCACTTATTGAATTTTCCTATAATAATAGTTACCACTTAAGTATAAAGATGGTATCTTATGAAGCTTTGTATGGAAGGAAGTGTAGATCGCCAATTGGATGGTTTGAAGTGGGAGAAACCACCTTGCTTG
>JAOTQR010115750.1:0-24929 GCA_025774065.1 Solanum ossicruentum | reverse complement strand
TACCCCTCGGTGCCTTCTGGAAGTACTAGCACAGGTGCAGAAGTTAGCTTATTTTTCAGCTCCTGGAAGCTCCTTTCCCATGCATCATTCTATTGGAACTTGGTCGCCTTATGTGTCAACTTTGCTAGAGGTGTAGAAATCGAATACAAACCTTCGACAAACCTCCTGTAATAATCTTCCAAACCTAGGAAGCTCCAAACTTCCGTGGGTGTCATTGGTCTTGGCAAATCTTTCACAGCCTCTGTCTTTTGTAAATCAACCCTTATGCCCTCATCAGACACCATATGACCCAAGAATGCCGCTGATTTTAGCCAAAATTCACATTTAGAAAACTAGGCATACAAATGTCAATACGATGAATCTGTAACACCCGTCGCAAGTGATCTGCGTGATCCTCTTTTGATCTTGAATATACCAAAATGTCATCTACAAACACTATCACAAACACATCCAAGAATGGCTTGAATACCTATTCATCAAATCCATAAAAATCGCTGGTGCATTCGTTAGCCCAAAGGACGTAACAAGAAATTCAAAGTGAGCATAGCACGTTCTGAAAGCAGTCTTAGGTATATCTTTCTCTTTCACCCTTACTTGGTGATAACCTGATCTAAAATCAATTTATGAAAAGCATTTGGCACCCTGTAACTGATCAAATAAATCATCAATCCTAGGGAGGGGATATTTATTCTTAATTGTCACCCTATTCAATTTTCGATAGTCGATACACATTCTCAAGGTGCCATCTTTTTTATGTACAAATAACACTGGTGCTCCCCATGGGGGCACACTAGGTTTTATGAAACCCTCATCCAATAAGTCTTTTAGCTGCTCTTTTAATTCCCACAATTCTGCTGGGGCCATTCTATATGGAGGGATAGAAATAGGTTGATTTCCTAAAAGTATGTCAATACCAAAATATATTTCTCGTTCAGGAGGTAAGCCTACGAGTTCTTCAGGGAACAGATCGAGAAATTCATTCACTACTGGAACTGACTGAAGAGTTGGTGATTCTTCCTCCATATCCCTCACTCTAACTCAATGAAATATATACCCTTTAGATATCCTTTTTTGCCATAAAATAAGATATAAACTTACCATTTGGTTCCCCAACATTGTCTTCTAATTCAATAACTGCCTCATTTGGAAAGTGGAAGTACACTCTCTTAGTTCAGCAATCCACGGTGGCATAACAAGAAGCTAACTAATCCGTACCCATTATAACATCAAATTCCACCATTGCTAGCTCAATAAGGTTAGCCAATGTGTCACAATCACAACCAATTACTACACAATCATTATAAACCCTTCTCGCCATAATAGATTCACCAGTTGGTGTAGACACCTCAAATGGTTTGTTCAATAATATAGGTGTTCTCTTAAGCTTTCCAGCAACTAGTGGAGTGATGTATGATAGTATAGAACCAATGTCAATTAATGCATATACATTATCTGAAAAGATGGACAATGTACCCGTGACCACATTAGGTGAAGCTTTCAAATTCTACTGACTCCCTAGTGCATAAGTGCGATTCTAGGCTCCGCTAAAGCTAGCTGCTCCTCTCACACCTCTACCACAAACCATAGGTGCTTGCTGACCCCCACCTACTTGAGGAACTGATGACGATGATGCAACAGCTGACACAGTAGGTTGTGCTATACCACCCATACATCTCCTCGGGCAATCCCTCATCATGTGCCCTGATGTACCACACCAACAACAAATATCTATCCCAACATGATATATACCCAGATGACTCCTTCCACACTATTTACAAGGCTTCCTAGGAGTCATTGGTTGGCCTACCGAATATCCTGTTGTCTGTATACCTTGTCCCTCACCTCATTGACCAAACTGATTATTTCTAGACCCTTGAAGTTGTGGTAGAGCACTGGCTACGGAGTAGGAGGATAATGGCCTAGGCGGTCTATTAAAAATAGAGGCCTAAGCTTACCTTGGGACGGTGTAAACTACCCTATAGATCTGTCCCTTTTGGCCTTCCCCCTTTCCAACTCTTGTGTCCTTCTCCTTTGCCGTTGATCCTCTAATTTCTGTGCAAAATCCTGCATTCTCTATATATCCATGTCTTTTTTCAAGGAAGCAATGGTACAGTCTATGACTACATACGTATCCAATCTATCCACATATCGATGAACTCTATCTACCATAGTAGCAACTATATTAGGAGCATACCTGGCCAGGGAATTAAATTGAAGGCTATACTCCCTTATTCTCATATTCCCTTGGTGGAGATTCAAGAACTAATCTACACAGGCCTCTCAGATCTCTAATGGCAAGTAATGGTCATGAAATTCCTCTTTGAATTCTTTCCAGGTAGTAAGGGGTTCATCTATACCCTTAGATTGCTTCCACGCTTTATAACATAATATAGACATACCCTTCAACCTATATGTCACTAACTCGACAGCTTCGATACCACTCACATGCATAACATCTAAAGTGCACTGAATTTGATCAATAAAGTCTTGGGGAACTTCATTAGGATCTGACCCAATGAAGGACGGAGGGTCCAAATTAAGGAAATCACGTATCCTTGTGCCAGCTACCCTACTTGCACGACCTGCACCTATAATTAGACCTTCCTATCTTTGACCTTGGCCAACAACTATACGAGTCAATAGTTGGACTGCATTTATCCAATCCTGCACGATCGCATCAATAGGTGGTTCTGGGGGAATTTCACTACTTTCGAGTTCATCAGGAGCTAGAGGAGTTAGAGATATCTGTGACAAAGACTCCTCTTGAACTTCTAATCCCTTCCCCTTACCTTTGTTTTGCCTAGTTTCTGGCATACTTATTGTACAAAACAATTTAGAATTAGACATAATGCACCTATTACACTTAGCACTATGGCATGATCTAAAGAATGAAAAGAAATTAACAACTCCTAAATGCCACATATCCTACTTCTTATAAATATGGTGCACAACATATCGATAAATAAGATTCTACATAGACACGGCTTTGTAGACTCCCTAGGACTACCCGCTCTGATACCACTTCTGTCACGCCCCAAAGTCCTGATAGGGCGAACTGGCACCCGTTTTTGTCGATGAGGCTTGGGAGAACCAACTTGTACCTATGCGCTTTCTATACTTTGTATCTATGCTTGACATGCCTTTAAGAAAATAAACAGTGATAACAAGACAAAAGGAAATGCATAGGACTAGGCTGTTGAGGCCACGGTGTCTAAAGTACGAGACATGAACACACTTTAATTTACATAGCCTACAGACCCTCTAGATAAGAGAAAGTATCTAGCAAGTGTCGGGACAGGCCCTGCCTCAACTAACTGTATAATATAAACATATAAGCTCTAGACACACACAAAGCCCCGGAGCAACCTAGAGCTTGGTATCAGCAGCTGGATATCCTGTACTCCTACTGGTAGATATACTAGCACCTGTACCTACAGCATGAAATGTAGGTCCCCTGTAAAGGACGTTAGTATGAAATAATGTACTGAATATGCAAGGTAGGACATACTGTATGTGAAGTAATAACTCAAACGAGACCATGCACTGGTGCAAGATTAGAGACCACCTTTGGTTACACTTTGGAATCATGTACTTTATGTTATTTATATTACTTTACCTTTACTGTATAATCTATGCACAGCTGTAATACAAATCACCAACTGATTAATGGTAAAACTGTATCAAGATAGTGCCTAGCTAGGTTCTTCCTTAACCCCTCGGGCTACCACCCGTGATAGGATCATCCCTGGCTAGGTGATTCTTCCACCCCTCGGGCTAACACCCATCAATAAACAATATACTTTATCTTTCAATTACCTTTGAGTTGGCTCTTTTGGTGGCCACAATATTATAGCTATAGGACTATATATTTAATATGTGACATGTAGATAATTATACAAGATAATATTATAATGAAAAGAGTACATTACATAAATAATGAAATGCATATGAGATGAAATAACTAGTGAACTTTGTTTGGCAAAAAGAACCCATGTAACTTAGTATCCATATATGTATGCAGATTTGAAGGGGACTATGTATGGGAGCATATGAAGATGTGCAAGAGTGTAGACATAGTTAATAGTTGTGTCAGAGTTAGTAAGAGCCTTTATGTGCCAAAGAAGGATCTATGTTTAATGCCAAACAATACTAAATCAAGTAGCCTTACATACCTCGCTATATGACCTTGTTACTACCTTGGATTAACCTTGACGTCCTACAAATATTTGTCTACAACATGGTAGGTGATAAAACTAGCATTAGAATCCAATAGATACATCTTTGTAGCCCAATCACATAAAAAAACAACACACGCGCAGCAAGCGGGCATTTATGAACCCGAGCGTATTCTTTCAAACTTTCCGCCCCTAATCATATTTTCTAATAATATTTGCATGTACACATCATGTATAGTATGTTTTAGTGCCAGAACAGTCTTATAATAGCCCACAAAGCACAACACATAACAATTCTATACAATCTACAAATGGAAAGCATAATGTTACCTCCCTTTGCTACATTTCGATATCAACAATTCCAAACCCCGTTCCAGCTTTAACCAAACTGTTATCAACACATCTACACATAAAAATATCCTTGAAACTATCTCAGAACAGTAACAAATCAGTCATTAAGGATGTGAGGCAATAGTCTTCCATCCATCAGCCCACAAGTTCCAATCAACATTATACTTAAGATAGCACAATAAAACTCGTTTGTTAAATGAAACAAAAATCAAGGCAGCAACCTTAGGGTAATATCTATAACTCAAACCATACTAATAACATTTTTTCTTCGTAATGCAGGCCACAAAGCATAGAGAAGTCACTAAACTAAAAGGCAAATGTGCAGCAACTTTCTAAACACATGATGTCCAAATTTTCAGCACAAGCATAACTAGCATATACTTCTTGTCTTTCATGAAGAAACTATACTAAATATACAACTATAATTACTTAACTTTACCTTTAAATTTCGTCCTTCCTTTAAGAACCCTAAAAACATCCTTTAGCTGCTTTACAAATCCAAGAAAGAAGAACAATAAAGTTTTGTGAAAGCTGAAATTTTCCAAGTCTAAGAGTTAATGAAGTTTGTTGTTTATAACCCCTTTTTAAAGGACTAATTGTGCCGACTTTCTTTTGAGATTTTGACCACCTAATACCACATATTATTAAGATGGTTATGCAGTAGCTTGGCCCTTACACTTGGGCCTAATTGGGTCTCAAAGTTGATGGGCTTGGGCTGACCATTTTCCAACTATCTCTTCACTTAGTTTGGGCCTAATTAGCCAAGTGGGTTGTGGTGTACTTGCGACCTTTTTTAAATTTTTCTTAGGGTGAAAATAAAGTCCATTTAAGATAGTAAAACATGGGCTAAAGTTATACCCTTAACACGGATTTTATTCATAATCGGACTTGGTCAAATTTGATGTCGAACCTTATATCTGTTTAGCCAGCAAATTTAAGCTAAGAAAGTAGGTGACTCACCTGCTAGCTTCTTAAATACTACAAACACCTCAATTCTCTTACTCCATTTAAGGATGTGATCTCCTCAATTTGACACAAGACATGTACACACTCGACCCTCTTAAGCGTTACACACGCATATCCCCCCAAAACATGAAATTCAAGCACTTTTAAAAATGGGTGCTAATTTGACCAAACCATATCATATTTCATTTGCATTGTACTAGTATTGTAAGATGTGGGGTGTTACACAAGGTTACCCAGGCCTATATCCCCCCAATTTAAGCTTGGTCATCCACAATACTATAGAGATAACATCATATATATACAGTTCTTTCATCATCATATACATACATTCCCTTTCATCATAATTCTATCATCATTTCATGATCATGTAGTTATTCAACTCATAAGATATGTGTAGGAGCTAAAATTCCTCAAGACACCATAACCGGATTTTTTATCAAACAGTTAGAGGGTGTGTAGTGCTAGTGTAAAGCCATGCAATTCAAGAGTGAAATCATGCTAAAAAATTCAATGTAAAACCTTCAATAAATACTTGGTTACACCCTTAGGCATTATACATCAAAACACTTCATCAAATCTTACAATAGACCTTGGTTTCATAGCTCAAAACATAGTAAAACAGTCACAATTTCATAAACTCCAACATAGTGTGCAGTGATTTTCATAATAAATAAGACCCATAAGAAAATCATCTTTAAATCATACAAATTTAAGTAAAGGAAGCTTGGTATCATGGGCGAAAGGAATCCATGAAAGAAATCCACATACCTTAGCTTAGGAGATGAACTTGATGAAGATTGAAGATGGAGACTTAAAGCTTGAATGTAATCTTTAAGATCCGGAAAGGGATTTGAGTCTTGAGTTTGGAAGTAAAATATTTTGCTAAGTGTTCGAATGAATATTGGGAAATGTTTAGAATGATATGAGGGTGGAAATAGCTAAGTAATGTATTTTCACATTTGGGAACACTTAGGTTCAAGACAATGTCTTGAACCGAAGTCAAAACTTGACCAAAAATAACAGAGGTGACCGCCCTTGGCGTGTCGCGCTAGGGGCATGAAAAGCTCTTTGGAAATCGCATTTTGGGAATTTTGAATTTTAATACAGTTGCTCTAAAAATGGTATTAATCCCTTTTGCCTCTAAATTTGATCCCTAAACAAGAATATGAAGTAAAATTTTCGATATCACGCATGGATTTTCAGATATATGGAAATTATAATTCCGGGCACTTCTGTGGCACATTTTCGGGCACTTTTGGGATCTTTTCAATATCTCCCCCTTGAAAACATTCGTCCCTGAATGTCAAAGAAATGTATATGAGAGACACAAACATGCTATTTCATCCCACATAGAGATGCATAATGCACTTAAACATCATTTTCAAAATTTCATCATAAGTGTAAAATCATCATGAACTTATCAATTTAAACATAAGCATATACAATGACATGAGGGTTGAACTTAAAACTTGAGGTCATATAAAGGATGTAGATCAATCCCTTGGGCTTGAGTGGAGTGGAACGAGGTAAGGATATCACTTTTTCATGTCCGCTTCGGCCTCCCAAGTAGCAATCTCAACTTGTTGATTCCCCCAAAGGACCTTAATGGAAGCCACCTCCTTGTTTCTCAACCTCTTCACTTGCCTATCAAAAATCTGAAGTGGAACCTCTTCATATGTCAAATTATCTTCAAGCATACCCATCACATCGAGGCACAATAGCATTCAGATCACCCACACATTTCCTCAAAATAGGCACATGGAATACCAAATAAATCAAAACCATTTCTCTAGGCAATCTCAACTCATAAGCTACCTTACCAACCCTACTCATGACCTCATAAGGACCAAAATATCTTGGGCTCAACTTTCCCTTCTTACGAAAATAGACCACACCCTTCATGGGTGAAACCTTTAGGTAGACCCAATCACCAACTTTTAATTCAAGGTCTCTTCTTCTCACATCAGCATAGGATTTTTTTATGGCTTTGGGCCATCTTCAATATTTACCCAACAATCCTTAACCTTCCCAAGAGCCTCCATAACATGATCTGGTCCCAAAAAAGCTACCTCACTAACCTCAAACCAACCAACCGATGATCTACAACGTCTCCCAGAGAGAGACTAAAAAGGAGTCACCTCAATGCTAGCATGACAACAATTTTTGTAGGCAAACTCAATCAACGGAAGATGATCATCCCATCTACCTTTAAGCTCCAACACATATGCTCTAAGCATATCCTCAAGGGTTTTGATGGCCCTCTCGGCTTTGCCATCTGTTTGAGGGTGGAAGACCGTAGAAAGCTTAACTCTTGTTCGAAGGCCCCTTTGGAAATACCTCCAAAAATGTGAGGTAAATTGAGCACCACAATCCAATATGATGGACAAAGGAACCCTATGCAACCTTACCAAGTCATGAATGTATAACCTTGCATAATCCTCATCCCCGTATGTGGTAACTGGTAGAAAATGAGTAGTTTTGTCATCCTATCAACCACAACCCAAATGGAATCAAAATCTTTTCTAGTGTTGGGCAACCCAACCACAAAATCAATATTTATCTCTTCCCACTTCCAAGAAGGAATCTCTATGTCTTGGGTTAGGCCACCCAGACTTTGACGCTTGGCTTTGACCTGTTGGCAACTATGACAACTAGAAACAAATTTGGACATGTCCCTTTTCATGCCTCCCCACCAATGCACCTCTCTCAATTCTCTATACATCTTGGTGGAACTGGGGTGGATAGAATAAGAAAAGTTATGGGCCTCATCAAGGATCATTTCTATCAATCCATCAACACACGGTACACATAACCTACCTTGGTACCTAAGGGCACCATCTCCCCCTTGGGAGAAAACCTCCACCTTTCCCTCTTTTACCAAGGCCTTCATCTCTAAGAAGGAGGGATCAAGATCTTGTTTTGCCATCACCTCATCAACTAAAGAAGACCTAGAACCATCCACAACAATAACATCACCACTACTAACCTCCTCCAATCTAACACCCAACCTAGCCAACCGATGCACTTCCCTATCTCCTTCTCACCACCATCGATATGAGCTAGGCTGTGCAAGGACACCCTACTCAAGGCATCTGCCACGACATTAGTCTTATCGAGATGGTAATGCACACTCATATCATAGTCTTTAAGAAGTTCTATCCACTTTCTTTGCCTCAAGTTGAGATCCTTTTGAGTGAAGACATATTGGAGGCTCTTATGATCGGTGAACACATCAACATATAGCCCATAAAAATAATATTGCCAAATTTTCAAAGCAAATACTACGGCGGCCAATTCATTATCATGGGTAGGGTAGTTCTTTTCATACACTTTGAGTTTCCTAGATGCGTAGGCTATCAACTTATCATTTTGCATTAGCACACAATCCAAACCAACTCTAGAAGCATCACAATACACCACGAATCCCTCAAGCCCATCCAGTAATGACAATATAGGGGCGGACACAAGCTTATCTTTCAAGGTTTGGAAGCTCCTTTCACGTTCGTCGGTCCACACAAACTTAACTATCTTTCGAGTCAATTTTGTAATAGGGGAAGCAATAGAAAAGAACCCATTCACAAACCTCTGATAGCAATCCACTAAGCCAAAGAAACTCCTAAAATCCGACAGGGTCAATGGCCTTGGCCAATTTCTAATCACATTGATCTTTTTAGGATCCACCTTTATACCATCCCCCGATACCACATGCCCTAGGAAAGCAACCTCCTTCAACCAAAATTCACAATTTTCATATTTAGTATACAATTTATCCTTCTTCAATCTTTACAACACAGCCCTCAAATTAGCCCTATCCTCTTCCTCACCATGAGAATAGATCAAATATCATCAATGAACACCACAACAAAAGAATCAAGGTAGGGTCTGAAGACCTTATTCATAAGGTCTATGAAGATGGAAGGTGCATTAGTCAACCCAAAAGATATCACCACAAACTCATAATGCCCATATCTAGTCCGAAAGGCCATCTTAGGATTATCATACTCCCTCACCTTCACTTGATGATATCTAGACTAAAGATTAATCTTAGAGAAATGTCTAGGCCCTTGCAATTGGTCAAACAAATCATCAATTCTTGGAAGAGAATATCTATTCTTGATGGTGACCCTATTGAGTTGCTACTAGCCAATACACATCCTAAGGGACCCATCCTTCTTTTTCACAAACAATACCGGCGCACCCAAGGTGATAGGCTAAGTCTAATAAAACCCTTCTCCAACAAGTCCCTCAATTGTTCCTTCTACTCCTTCAACTCCGCCGGGGCCATAAAGTAAGGGGGAATAGAAATTGGTTGAGTATCGGGGAAAAGGTCTATGCCGAAGTCTATTTCCCTTTCAAGAGGAACACCAAGAAGGTCATTTTGGAAGACATCAAGAAACTCACTTACAATCGAAGCTGACTCTATGGGAAGGACTTTAGACTGTACATCCCTAACCCTCACAAGATGGTAAAGACACCCGTTAGAAATCAACTTACAGGCTTTAATGCAAGAGATGAATCTACCCTTGACCACCATATCTTGACTCTCCCACTCAAGTATGGGTTCATTTGAGAATTGGAATTTGATCCTACGGGTTCCATAATCAATAGAAGCATAGTACGAATAACCAATCCATCCCAAGAATGAGATCAAAATCAATCATGTCTAAAACTCAACAAGATCACAAGGCTATAATTTATGCAAGATGCAAATAGGACAACTTCTATAAACTTTTCTAGCAACAATAGATGCACCAATAAGAGTAGACACAATATGACTCATGCAACAAATCGGGGTCAATATGAATCTTTTTTGCAACAAAAGGGGTAACAAAAGAAAGAGTGACACTCAGATTAGTTAATGTATACACATCAAAGTCAAAGATCTTTGACATACCAGTAACAATGCCAGGGACTTCATCAACCCTTTGCCTCTCATGCAAAGTATAAAACGGATTTTGCCTTGGGGCACCATCATGTCGACCACCTCTACCAAAAGGGACTTCATTAGCACTTTGAGGATAAACCTCTTTACCTTGTTGTGATTTTGAGGGCAATCTATTGCCTTATGTCCCATTTTCCTACAACCATAGCAAGCACCGGTATCCCTCAAGCATGGGCTACCATGACCCTTACCACATTTCAAACATCAATAGGAGCCGCACCTCTACCACCTTGGACCCTCGGAAAATCATTGACATCCCTCTTTTGAAATACATGAGAAGACCCTTGGCCTCGTTGGAATTGACCACTCTTTTTGAACTTACCATCAAAACAGGCCTCTTGGCCTCATGGCCCCTTCTCTTCCTCAATTTTTCCTCTTCCATTTATTCGGGGTAGGTAATCAAATGTGACAAGTCCATTCCACTAATCAACATGGCAGACCAACATTCTTCACTAACCAAGTCGGAGACACCTATAACAAATTTATTCATTCTCGACCTTGGGTCGACAATCAAGTGAGGAGCAAACTTTGAATGTTAGGTGACCTTGAGGGCATACTCCTTCATACCCATGGACCCTTGTTTCAAATTCATAAATTCTACCAACTTAGCTTCCCTAATTTCAAAGAGGGAAGAACCAATTAAGGAAGGCCACCTTGAACTCCACCCAAAGCACCATATAGTTGACTCCCTTTTCCTCTGCCATTGGTTGTACCATATTTGTGCTACTCCTTTAAGTTTGTAAGCCACCAACTCTGCCTTATCTTCTGGCCTCACACCCATAATAAACAAAATCGTGTAAACCTCATCAATTCTTGAGGATCCTCACTCATCGTTGACCCATAGAATTCTGGGGGATTCTTTCTTATGAAATCGCCAAACCAAGAGGCTAGTGTAGGAGCATAAGGGGCTTGGGCCCCTTGATTGGCTTGATTAGCCGCCACTTGTGCAAGCAAAGTCAGAGTATCCCTTAGCTCTCCATTGGCCGGTTGCTCCTCGGTTGTGCAGGATTGTCTCTATCTCGTGTTAGGCATGATCTAGCATAGCGAAGAACAAACGTTAGGGGAGGAAAGCTTACTTCAACTCTATAGCATGACTTAGAACATGAAGAAGGAAAATAATTCCTAAAACGTCTCAAAGCCTCCTAATCATAATTGTGGTGCACAACACAGTCATGAATAGGACTCTAATCAACATAATGTGTTAAACTCCGAGGATCTAACAACCTAGTTCATTGATACCATCTTTGTCACAACCCAAGCCTGGGGCCTAGACGTGACCCGCGAATGGGGAACCCGAAGGAACCTCAAACAAGCCTCATAGCATATCATTACACATACTTGGTCATGGAAGCAATTGAAATGATGATGAGAAATAAGCATAAACAAGGGAATTGGGACTAAGGATAAACCTTTATAGCATAACATCAAGAAAAAAGAGAGTCAAAACTCATAACATAGATACATAACATGTCCAACAACACGTCTACTACATAGATACGAGTAGGGCCCAAGAAAAGCAACCGGGATCATCCTCATAGTCAATACATATCCAATAGAAAGATAGTCTTAATACATAGCAAGAGTTCATAAGCAACGTTCCCGAAGTGGAGGACTCACCAACAAGCTTGTAAGACAATTGAACTAACCACATGGAGGAGGAGGATCATCAAGTAGTGCATTGGTTCCTACATGGTGACATCATGTAGGCATAGAGTATGTGTTAGTATATTTGAATGTACTAAGTATGTAGGATAGAAAATGATAGGTATCATAGGCAAAATGCATAATCATAAGCAATAGATATCATACTAACAATATGTCATGAATGAATGATGCTAGAAGTAAAATCATGCTTATATAGAACATAATACGAGTGTAAGGAGTGACCATTATAGTGCAAGCCAAGGCATACCACCCTTTTGGATAGGGCGCATGAGGTACAAACCCCTTCATGAGGTTGATGGAGTATAAACCCCCCAACAAGGTTGATAGAGTACCAACTTCCAATGGGTTGATGGAGTACAAACCCCCCAATGGGTTGATGGGTATAAATACCCAACAAGGTTGATGGGTACAAACCCCCAACAAAGTTACCCGAGCCTACCATTGCCTGAATTAGTCGATCGAGGTACTAACCCTTCAACAGGGTTATCCTGGCCTACAACCCCACAAGCTAGGCTTGGTCATCCCCAACACTATAGAGATAATATCATATATATACTCTCTTTTCATCATTTACATAAATTCCCTTTCATAATCTTTCCATCATCATTTCATTATCCTGTAGTTATACAACTCATAATTCATGCATAGGACCCTCAACTCCTCAAGAAACCATAACTGGACGTTTTATCAAACACGTAGAGAGTGTGTAGTGCTATTGTAAAACCATGCAATTCAAGAGTGAAATCATGCTAGCAAATTCAATGTAAAACCTTCAATAAATACTTGGTAACACCCTCAAGTAATATACATCAAAATGCTTCATCATATCTCACAATAGACCTTGGTTCATAGCTCAAAACATAGCAAAATAGTCATAATTTCATAAACCCCATAATGTGCAATGATTTTCATAATAAATAAGATCCATGAGGAAATCATCTTTAAATCATTCAAATTTAAGTAAAGGAAGCTTGGATATCACGGGTGAAAGGAACCCATTAAAGAAAGTTACAAACCTTAGCTTTGGAGATGAACTTGATGAAGATTGAAGATGAAGACTTGAAGCTTGAGTGCAATTTTAAAGATCAAGAAGGGGTTTTAAGTCTTGAGTTTGCAAGTAAAATATTTGGCTAAGTGTTTAAATGAATATTTAGGAACTTTGAGAATGATATGAGGGTAAAAACTGGCTAACTATAGCTACTTTCACGTTTGGGAACACTTAGGCCCAAGACTTAAATGTTTTGGACCGAAGTCAAAACTGGACCAAAAATAACATTAGTGCGCGCCCTTGGCGTATCATGCCAGGGGCGCGAAAAGCTCTTTCGAAACTGCATTTTGGGAATTTTGAATTTTGATACAGTTGCTCTAAAATCAGGGTTAGACATTTTCCCCCCTAAATTTGATCCTTTGAATTAAAATAGGAAGTCAGATTTTCGATATTATGCACGTATTTTGAGATATATATATATATATATATATATATATATATATATATATTATAATTTTAGGAACTTCTGAGGCACTTTTTGGCACTTTTGGGGTTTTTTCATGTACTACTAGCCAGCATTTTAGCTGGCTACGAGATTGATTTGGCCTGAGTTATGATAGCGCAGATCCATTAGTCAGCTATTCATACCCTATCCTCATTGTATTTTCCCATATTGATACACAGATTGTGTAATAAGGATGGGGTTCATGCCTCTCCTCACCTTGACCCACATATAGAGGCCATGCGTACCATGGATCCCAGCCTGATTAAGGTTGATGAAAACCCAGTGGCCCGATAGCGAGCAACTTCTTCTCCTATTCCAAATCCTTTCACTCTAGAGCCACAGACATAGGAGCCGACTCCAGCTATCACCATTTCTACTCCAATTGCTTCAGAGATGCCTTGAGCTGTTGACACTGAGGCAACGCCGTCCTTAGACACTGAGGCAATGCCATCCTTAGACACACCTACACCAACACCTCCCACTACTCAGGTTGATTCCATAGACTATCCTCTTATTTCTTATTTTGCTTTTTAGGCCTTGGTGCGCGGTTGGCGAAGATGGAGCTCCAGCTGAGTAGGTTAATGAGCCAGATCAAACTGTGGGTCCATCCAACAGTCCACATCTGGGAGGAGAGGGCCAAGGCATACATTTGTAAGGATGTAGATCGTAGAGTTGATGCAGTAGATGCTAGTGAACGATGAGTTCACCAAGTTCAAGGCTGACCTATTAAAGATGTTAGTGACTCCAGTAGCAGCCCTAAAGGAGGCACTAGTGGGTGATGATGTCTTTGACTTATTTGATAACCACAGGCATGCCCACGAGAAAAAGGCCCCTCAAGAGTGATGACGCAACCATGAGCCAGCAGATACCCAGGATTGATGATGAGGTGGTAGCGCTGGAGGAGTAGATTACTGATGGGGTGGTACGAGAGTCCTTAGCTATGGAGGTGATGAGAAAGGAGTGGGAGTAGCAGATAGCACAAGGAGTTGGGAGATTAGATACTACAGCAGCTCAAACCATCGAGGAGGAGATTGATCCCCAGTACCCCCAGGACTAGATGGTTTCCAGTTCTTGAGCACCATGTTCCCCCGTTCTTATTGCTATATATGAATACTTTGTTCTCATTTTAGACAATATTTTTATGTTGGTTTTTGGATATCTTTAACTATTTTGTTTGGATTTTTCATTTTTAATTATATAATTGATGATGGGTTTTAAAATTTGTTTTGTTTTATATATATATGTTCACATTGAGGAAAACGTATTTTGTTTTGGTGGGGTGTGGGAAGTTATGGACTAGGGTGAAGTCTGAGTAGCCTTGAGTCCAAAACTTCCCCTATTTTTGATCCCAGGGTTTTCTTGCCATGTTTCTTTTTTCTTGTGGATGTTTTCAATTTCTATTGAGCTGCATGTTTAGGTGTATAGATAACTTGTAGATATATAGCAATTATTATCTTTTGGCATGTATATAATCTTGAACTATTTTATGAATTGTTTTGAAAATTGGGTACCCTCAAAATATTTGTGATTGTTGCTTACCATTGCAATCTTGCATATGATTATTTGAAAATGTTTGTTCTAATAAGAGAAGGCTAGTTGATGCTTGGAGCATGACCTGTGAGTCTATGTTGATTTTGTATACGATGCCATGTGTGTGAGCCTATTTTATCATATTCATGCATTGTGTACTGATTTTTAAGTTACCTTGTTACTCTAAGATTGGATTGGAGATATGGTTGATTGGGAAATGATCTTAGGATATTTTTCTTTAAGTTAGCCAACTTTTTCCTAAATAAGCTACCAAATATAGTAGTTGATCCCTTGTTCCAAATGTTTGAGCTTTACATGTACATTTTCTTTCTTGACACCTAGCTAGCCTAGCTTTGTTTTGTGAAATACCTTGATATTGGCCCTGTTCTATCCTTGAAAATGTGAACCTTAATTGAGGATAAAAACCTAAGTTGAGGGTGGCTACCAAAAATAGCCTTGGTTTAGGGAATGGATATTGTGTACTTCTCCTCAAGCTAAAAGCTTAAGTTAAATGTGGCCTTTTTGGTGGTAAAGTAATGAAAATGAGGTGGTTAATTGGGAAAGAAATAAAGAAGAAAAAAATCATTTGTCGGATGAGAGAAAAAGAAAGAAAAGTTTCTTTGGATTGAAAAGAATAGCAAAATGAGTTAAAAAATAAGGCACAACTGAAAAAGGAAAAGAAAGCACCCAAGAAAAGATTGAAATGGAAGAATAAGGATATAATGAAAATGGTTGAGTTATGAAGGTAAGAGAGTTGAAAAACTTTGTTCAAGGATAGCTTTTAGTCACTACTTGCAAAAATTGTCATACCAAAGCCCTATGAGCCTACATTACAAGCCTATTAAATCCTAATGTGATCCAAATCCAAATGGTCAATAGTCCAGAATTTAAGTATAGCGGTAAGCCTATGGTGTTAGTGATCATGAATGAATTTCATTTGTGAGAGTGAGAATGTTTGCATAGTCCCTGAACCTTGAATGCATTTTGAGTGAGATAGAGGGACTTCTTTACTGTGAGGGCATTTGCATTGCATAATTGACATGTGACTTGTTCAGTGATTGTGGGATGATGATACTCCTTCACTTGACATAGTTGGATTGCCAGATGCATCATTGTGTTTTGTCTTGCTTGGTAGCTTTGCAATCAGGTTTTGAAAATGACAGTTGGATACCTAAATTAGAGTGAAGTGATGTATATGCCATTAGAGTAGTTGCTATATGTTTCTCATTGTCTACTTAGATCAAGTCATTGTTTGAGGACAAGCAATAGTTCTAAGTTGAGGGTGTTGATGTGCTATCGAAATACATCACATTTGATGCCTAAAACAAGGGGTTGTGCAAGTTATTAATGTGGCTTTTATGGTTTTTATGTGTTTTTGTGTTGTTCTTGCAGAAAATATAGATTGTCAGGATTTTGGGAGTAAATTACAGATTTTGCTGAAGTACATGACATATGAGCCATCTTACGAGTCGTAGCCCAAGCTAAGAGTCATAGGATGATCTCATAGCAAGAAACAGCCAGAAAAACTTTGAATTTGCAAAGTGAAAGTCAACCATACGAGGCTAACCTACAAGTCATAAGTCGCACTACGACTCGTAGGAGGAAACCTCATAGCAAGAAATTGTGAGCCAAAAGTTAGGACCAAGAACTGCAACTTAGGACTACGAGAAGACACTACGAGTCGTAGAGCACACCATAACTCGTAGCAATGGACTGGAGCTGTCAAATCTAACATGCCAATTGCTAACTATGAAAGCCCAACTACGACTTGTGCGTCACCCTACGAGTCGTATCTGCGAGATGTAACTACTGTCAGTTGTATTTTCTATTTAATTTTGAGCGTGTTTTTGTAAATAGTATAAATAGTTAATGTTAGGATCTTAGTAGGAGACTTTTGAACATTTTTCATATTGCACCTTCTTGAAAATTCTCTCTTGAATATTCTAAGAACATCTTTCTAGGGTTTAGTGTAGTTTTCATTATTTTAATTTGAAGACCCATTTTGGGGGATTGAAAATCACATTGTATTCATCTTCCATTTATCCAAGATTGTGGTTTCAACTTCAAGGTGTTCTTGTTCTTTATTGTTTTTGGGTAATCTCTCAACCATGTCTTTTACATTCATTGTTTTTGATTTTGCCTTAGCCATGAGTAGCTAAGCACCCACAACATGGGGTTGTGAGAATCATGAGTAGTTGATTTGAAATAATCTAGACTTTGTGTATTTCTTTGATTAGATGTTTGCATGTATTATTTATTTCCCTTTGCTTTGATTAATGTTTGGTTGTGGCCGACACCAAACCCTGACTACTATCACTATCTCGACCAAGGTAGTGATGAATAGGAAAAGGAAAGTTGATGACAGGATTTGATTGATGTTCTCTCATCGAATCAACCAGACCTGACTAAGGGGAGATTGACTAGGACAATGAGTAACAGTTAGTTCTCACACCATGGTTGCCAACCAAGCGCCATGGTAAAATTCGACCTTCAGCTTCACAAGAGAGCTAGAAGAACCTAAGTTACCATCTTGCCAGCAAAGTCCTAATTAGAGTCATATTGTCTAGGGTAATTGAGCCAACGAATCATGGGGAACACAATTCCCAAGTTTTTCCTCAATTTTAGTGTCTTCTTGCATAGGTAGTGTAGTTTTTATTTTTGTTCTTCATTTTGAATCACAACCCTCCCGCCACCCCATTTAGAGAATATAGTGATTGATGCTTGAAATAATTATTGGTGTATAACACAGTCAAGCCCCGTAGTCCCTGTGGATTCAACCCTAACCTCAGGTTAGGTTTATACTTGATTGCGACCGCTTTACCTTTGGATTGTGAACATCAATATTTAATCAACATTTCATAAAACCCCAACATATTTCATGGTTATAATCCATAATAAAAGATACCCATAGATAGTACAACTTGAAAACATGCAATTTGCATAAGATAGAAAGATTGGGAACCATGGGTGAAAGGAACCACTGGTTAAAACCCACATACCTTAAACCTGAATTTTCTTGATGTAGACTTGAAGAAGACTTGAATCTTGAATGGAGTTCTTGAGATCAAGGATTAAGCTTGAGATACTTGAATTTGGATGAAATATTTGGTTAAGTATTAGAGAGGGCTTTGAGAGCGTTTTGAGTGATATATAGTTGAAAATGGTTAAGTATAGGTGTTTCTACGCATAGCTGTGCATGGGGCCAAGACCCCAATGCCTTAGGCTGAAATAAGAAAGTAAGAAAAAAATGTACATCTCCGCATCCCTGGCGTGTCACACCCAGGGCATGGATCATCTCTAGAAATCGTGATTTTTGAAAAAATCTTTTTAGCTATGGTTCCTCTAAAATTGATGTTATACCCAATCCTTACTCAATTTTGCCCCCAAATCATGAATATGAACTCAGATTTTTGATATCATGCATGGATTTTGAGATATAAGGAAACTATGATTATTGGTATTTCTGAAGCACATTTTCGGGCCCTTTGGGGACATTTCAATATCATAGGGAATGGGAGTAATATGAATTCATAAAGCACGTAGCACGAAAATAGTAAAGGGTCGATAACTATGACTCCTCTATGGGGGAAATTAGGACTTAGGAATTTTCACATCATATATATAATCGTATCATAAAGCTCATAACCATTTCACATAACGATATCCAATAGGTAGCCAAAGCCATAAGAATAATCTCCAATTATAACACTTAGCATATAATCATAAAGCAGTTTACAAGATGTCCAACAATACCTCTAGTCATAAGATAGGACGGGGGCCAAGACATATCTCAGGCTCACCCTCAAAGTAAATAACATAAATAAAACACCATAGGTAGAGGAATGGTGGTTTGTCCTTGGAGGATAAGACTCACCACAACAAGCAGATGTTAAGATCCAAGCTAGATCTCGTATGGTGGATGAATTTAGTCCTCGGTCCCTACATGGTTAGATCATTTAAGCAAAATATGCATACATTTGAATGTACTAAGTATGCAGGCATGCAATGTATATGACTTACCAAACCTGCATTCAATGTTAGATGACAAGGGAACATAATATAGAAAGAGATATATAGCAAGAGGTATATTATACGATATGCCATGAAAGTAATGATGGATGAAATGTATAAATGCTCATATATATTGTGGATGGATTCTAACCAACAAATCAAATGCATATAAGCTATTACATGAACTAGTCCGACAAAGATCACCCATAGGTAGGAGAAGATTACTCGCCAAAGGTAATCTATATCACAACTTACGAACCTCGTCATTTCGGTGGATGGTCACCTTCCTTACTACCTCATCATTTTAGAAGAATTTCCATTATCATATCATATCAATAAATGAATAACCATCCTTAGGAACTACCATTCCTATACTGGCACATAGTTCAAGGAAAGGGAGAGGGCCTTTGGGGATAGCCCTAATACCCCCAATCCATCGATGCTAAGTCAAGACATCCCACGAGAATATTTATACATATATATCCTTTCAAAAGAGATAAAATTGTCATTTCAAATCATTTCAATGCAAATTTGGGCTTAAAAGACAAACATTCTCTACAATCATTCTTTCATGGGCTAAAAAACGAAATCATAACTCAATATCATGTTTCTCATGCATATAGGAATAACTTATTCAATAAACAATATGGTGCAAGCACCTAATATCCTCAAAGAGCCAATAATAATAGTCATTTATGTGATCATATTCTTGTCATAACCAATGCCTTATCAAAATCATTTACATAAATATAATTGGGTTTAATCCACTTAATAATTTTCATAGAAATCCTATGTTCATGAATGATTACACTATGAATGACATGAGAATGACATGGGTAATAGAGATTCAAACTTTAATTAACAATATATTGTGAAATTCAAGTAAAGTCATTGGTAAAATTCACATTTAAAACATAATATAGATTACCCATGCACAAATCTAGCTTTAAAGGGGGCATGCAATTTCATAACTTCAATGTATTTCATCATATTAGGGATTAATTCACTTTAAAATCAATAAATAAGCACAACTCATACATCAATTGAATTCCTTAAACAATAATATTGAAAATCCATATTTAAAGTAAGCTAAAGTTCATGAAAATCACTTGAAAAGAGTTTGGGTCTTCTTGGTTGGAAGGGACCAAGAATCAAGCTCACATGCCTTAGCTAATGAAGAAGATTAAAGAAGATATTAGAAGAAGAATGAACGTTCCCTAGACTCCCAAGCTTTATTCCCACAAGAGTTCTTTGGAGACACTTGAGAGAATTTCAAGTGTAAGGAATGAATTTGAATGAAAGGAATAAGGTTTAGGTCATTAGAAAGTCTCTACGTAGCATAAAAAGTCACAAAAGAGCCTTAGGACAATCTATAATTATGAAAATGCCATTAATGAAATGAATTTAGAAATTGGAAAATATTGCCTCCTGGAGGACTATACAGTCTGTGATATGTTATATGAATTGTACACTTGTCCGTGATTCAAAACTTGGGAAAACTTTACTTGACGAAGGTCCGAAATGGTAATCCTATACTTGGAATGTTTCAATGAAATCACCCATATAGAGGGCCACATGGACCGTACAAGGGTACATGAGCTGTGTGCTTGCCCATATCATCAAAGTTTAAAGAAAATTTCACAAGAAAGTTCCAAGACGGTGATTCCATACTTAGAAGAATTTCACATTGAAAGCCATATCGGAGGCTATACGGGAGGCCATACGGACCATACCACCTTGTATGGACCGAAACTTGCCGTACTCCTATACTTGGTCTCAAATTGTGGAAATTTTAAGACTAAGGATACCAAATGGCACTATTCATGAAGCCTCACACAGCTTGTGTGGTATCCAAGTGTGGCATGCCTTAGTTCAAAACTCTATTACAAAGCTCCAACACCCGACATAAGGCTAATGTTCAGTCCAATGAGGGCCTACACTATCCATATAGCCTCACACAGACCATGAGGTCTCCTATGGAGTATCACCTTGGTCCAAAACTCTCTGAAACTATAATTTCCAAGCTCTAATAAAGTCGTACAACATCCGGATCATTACAATGGAGAAGGTGAAGTTGATTCAAGAAAGGATTCAAGAAAGGTTGAAAATGACTCAAAATCATCAAAAGTCTTAGTCAGATGTTAGGAGAAGGAATTTTGAATTCCATGTTGGTGAGTGGGTGTATGTTAAAGTTGCACACATGAAGGATATGACACATTCTGATAAAAAGGGCAAGTTGAGTCCAGTATTGAGGCCCTATGAAATCGTAAAGCGAATCAGCAATGTAGCTTATAGTTGGGATTTACCTTAGGATATGAATTCCATTCATCCAGTGTTCTATATGTCTATATTGAGGATGTTGGTTGATGATCCTAGTACGAATATGCCTTTGGAAGATGTTAACATAGAGGAGAATTTGGCCTATGAAGAGGTGTCAATTGAGATTTAGTATAGGTAACTAAAAAGGATTCATAACAAGGATATTGCATCAGTTAAAGTCCTTTGGAGGAACCAATAGGTTGAGAGTGCTACATAGGAAGAGGAATTATATATGATAAAGCGAAGCCCCTATCTAGTCCAATCTACTCTAGCCTAAGGTATTACATTTTTCATGCGTAAATGGTCATAATTCCTTCATTTCTATGTCTTCATGTCATGACTTGCATACATGTGTATAAAAAATGATCTGAATGATGTTTTAGCATGGATTAATGATTTCATGGTTTTAAATATTAATTTGCAATGTGCATTCATGTTGGGCTGTTTCATGTTCAAATGAAGTTTTTTCAAGCCATGTTCTAGCTTATTTGAGGTCGAATGATCCCAAGTAGGAGATGGTGTAATGATCCCTATGCATAAAATTATGAAATGAAGTATGATTTGGCTTTAAGACCAAGTATGTATAATTATGATTTGAAATGTCTTATGCTCCTTTTTCAATCATGTATATGTATATGTATTTTCGTGGGATGATGACTTAGCATCAAATAAGATTGGAGGTGGGGGACTATCCCTAAGGGTCCTTATATAAAGCCTACTTTCTCATAAATGTGTGCTAACATAGGTTCATGTTAATACCCCTTTAATGGGTGATAATGATGTATGTACCACCAAACTGAAAAGGAAGGCCATAAGGTGTGGGTAGATGTTACCTTTGGCAAGTAGTGTACTCTTTCTCCAATGTAGAGGTAATATTGTAATTCTAAGTAATAGCCTGCATTTTCTTACATGTTGGTTAGGGTCCCATATCCACTATGTTTTAAGTATTATTGCATTCATGAATCATGAAGTTAAGACATATTGTTATGACATTCGTTATGTACTTCCTTCTATACAAATATGTGTGTACGCACGCGCACGCGTGTCCTTGTGTCTAATATTGAATTGAAGGTTATTATGTTCATGAACATAGCATACTTGCATACCTAGTATACTCAAACATACTAACACATACTTTTGCCTACATGATCTAACTATGTTGGGACCGAAGACTATCCTCATCCACCTCTTCACAGCTTGATTGAACTTCTATGAATTTACTTGTAGTGAGTGCTTTATTCCAAGGACAAGACTCACCATATAAGTACCTAGTTTATGTTATGGATATCTTATGTCTTTTATTTTGAGAGTGGTTCCAAGATATGTGTTGGCCCCTGTGCTATCTATTACTTAGAGGCATTATTGGGTGTCATGTAAACTCTATGTATAATCTTATTATGTTTGATGCTTGTGGAGTATATGCCTATGTTTTATGCTATGTTGATGCTATGATGTGATGATGAGAGAATGAAGTTCCTAGGTCCCTACTCCTATAGCTTGAGTCATATAATCCAGCCCTTTAGAACTTGCTTGTTTATGTTGAATGTGTGATGGCAAGTACTATATCCCATATCCTTATAACTTAAGTCCTGAATTCTCGTCTCTTAGATTTATGTGTTGAAATTTTATGACAATGAGTCCATACACCTTTTATCCCATAACTTGAGTCCAAAGACCCCTACTCTTTAGTATCACTTTACAATGTTTGCATTATGCTTCCGAACCGATGATGTGTGTATGACTACTATGAGGCTTGTTTAGAGACTTTGGGGTTCCCATTCATCATTTCACACCTAGGTCCTATGCTTGGATCACAAAAATCTTGATATTAGAGCACTAAGGTTTTAAAATGGTCTTTATGTCGCGTTAAGTAGAGTCCTATTCATGGGTGTGAAGTACACCATGCCTATGAGTAGGAGGCTATAAGGCATCTTAGGAAATATCTCATTTCCTCACTATTTATGTTGTGCTATGGAATGTATCTTGAGGTTTCCCAAATTTGATGATTTCCTTGATGCACTTACAAAAGATACCTCCAAGAAGAGCCCCTCACCGAAGATAGGCCCCTATAGATGAGGATCAAATTCCTCAAGAGCCTATGGGAGAACCAGTAACTCAAGATAAGTTCCGGAGAACTTTTTCCATGCTACTATAATAACCCAAGCTTTGAACTCCTTAAAAAGGCAAGAAAAATGGTTTTCAATAGTTTTTAGCCAAGACACCCTTTTAGGGAAGGTTTTACGGCCTGTGAAACTCTTCAATAACCATGAAACCATCAGTGAAAGTTGCCTTAGCCATTCTCTAGTTGACTGGAGTTTATTTTTCCTAAGGATGCCACCATGGGCACCATTACGATCCATAAAGAGCACTAGTGACCATAGAGGGACCGTGAGCCAATGTTCCTCTAAAAATCACCATTTTATAACTTGGGTCTCTTTCATGGACAATTTCACAGACCGTGAAACCTTTGTCGCAATAAGAGTTCTATTATAGCTTCAAATTGATGGAATTACATATGGGTTTACCATTTAGCCTTAATTTGATGAAACTAAATATGGGTTTCCTATTTTAGCTTCAAATTGATGAAATTATGATATGAGTTTTCTATTTTAGCTTCGAATTGATGAAATTATGGTAGGGATAGATTTCAATTTATGATTTTAGCATGGTTTAAATCTTATTATATCAATTTACATGGATTTTATGAGAATGAAGAATGCATATCCCTTTAATTTATGAACCTATGCATGAGTAAATTTTAGGTATCTTTCAATTGCTGATTTCATTATGGATTAAGTATGATTTCATCTTATTATGATGTTTTGACTATGAATCTCAAGTACCCATGCTATTCCTTCATTTCGCATGACATATGCATGTATAAACAAGTTTTTTCATGAGATTTATGATGTGGATCAAGACACAATTATGATTATGACTACAATTTCAAGGCAAGTATGGTTATGACATGATAAATGATCACATAATATCTATGATTTAAGCAATTATGGTTGTGTATACACCATTATGATCAATTATGAATGAGTTGTTCCATGTAATCATGGATTTAATTATGATTTGGCTTTTAATGCAAGTATGTATGATTTGAAATAAGATTTGGCTCTTTAGCTCAAGTATGCATGATTATGATTTGCAAAGACTTATGTTCCTATTTCAAGCATGTATATGTATATGAATTTCCATGAGATGATGACTTAGCAAAGAATGAGAATAGAGGTAGGGGCTTGCCCTAAGAGGTCCCTATATAAAGCCTCCTTGTCATAATTATGTGCCAAACACAGGTTCATGTTTATTCCCCTGTATGGATGATTATTTTCAAGTAAAATCCTCTTTAAAAAAGGTGGTGGTCCAGTAAGATGAGGTTTCTTCTCTAATATGGGTGGTGGTCCTGTAAGGAGGAGTATGGTCTGTCTTTGACAAGTAGACCACTCTTTCCTCTGGTGTATATCGTATCTT